>NKCJ01000311.1:0-48184 GCA_003947015.1 Fusarium sp. AF-6
GATGGGGGTGTGGGATGAGGGCGGCCGGCCACTCGGACGAGAAGACGGAGGAAGCTGAGAACGGGAGAGGGTGATGATGAGACGAGACAAGGCGAGGCGAGGCGAGGACGTGTCGTCTGCCGATCCACCCAGGATGGCAACCGGTGAGCGACTCGCCCAGGCAGAATGCCCCAGGCGCTCTGCCGAACCATAATGTTGTTGATGACGGCGCAAGTTTGCGCAGATGAGGGCTGTGAGGAATGCCGGGGCAGGGCTGAGGCAGATGAAACAGAGCGAGACGGCCAAAGAATAGAAAGACAAAACGTACTTGTCAGAGCTTGCCTGGACATGGCGAGCCGCGCTGGAGCCAACGACGGCCTGTCGCGCTTCAGCTGCACCGCCGGGCCCGGAGGCCGGGAGACTGTCGCGAGGGGGACGATGGGGGTTGGCGTGTCGCGCAGGACTTTGACCGTGGTGGTGGGCCATACTCTCTGAGGGCAGATAGCAGTCGTGCATGCCCTTGGCGCAGTTCTTGCAAGGCGCGCGACCATTCTCGTAGACGCACTTGGTCTTGCCTTTGCGACAGCGCACACAGGCGCCGCCGGCCCTGAGGGCGGTAGAGCGCACAACGCCAGACGACATGGCCTGCGGGTGCGCGACGAAGGTATGTCGCGGTGGTGTGGGGAGAGGAAAGGTTGCGCCGTCTAAGAGTGGTGAGTAAGAGCGCTCAACGATGATGGCTTGTTGTCGCGGGCGGAGACGATGACACCGTGAAGGAAGGCGCCCGAATGATTCGATTCAGAGTAGAAAAAGACAAGATGAAAAGTGGTGAAAAAAGGAAGAAATTCTCGGGGTGGGCTCCGTGCGGGTGGTTGCAAAATAGCGGAAGAGGGCCGGAGGGTCCCGTGAGGAAAGAGGAGGCGAGCGAGGCCGAACGGAAGGCACGCGCGCGCTTTGGGGAATCTCGGTCGGCGGAGAAAGTCTTGCGACAGCGGGTCTCCAGCGACGATCCGAGAGGGAAATAAAGAGCAACCTCTTGAAAAGAAGGGAAACAGTTCGAGAGAATGATTGAGAGTTACTCACGCACGGCCTGAATGGGAGATGAAGAGTAAAAACAATCTCAAGGCGGCGCCGTGAGGTCGGATGGGAGAGGACCAAGCCCGGGGCGATCAGTAGGAGCGGGCAGCGGCTGAGACGGGCAAGACTCCAGGAGGGTCCGGCTGCCCAGGCAATACACACGTGATGTCGTGGAAATAGCGAAAGAGGAGATGACACTTTCACTGCCGAAAAGCACAGCAGAAAAGAGACAATAGAAGACGCAAAAAAGACTCTCTCTCGGTCGGTATGTGGGAAAGATGGGAGAGAGGGAGGAGAAGGATGGAGGAGAAGGGGAGGAGGGCGGCGGAGGCGGAGGCAAAAGGCACAAGGCACAAGGCACAAGAAAGAGCGAACGAACCTGAAGACAAAGGCAATAATAGAAAGCAAGGCCAGGAAAATGACGGGGTCTGGGAATGGGGCCCTGGGAAACGGGGGACGGGCGGAGAACGGGAAACGGAGGAGGGAGCCACGGGGGCGTGGGCCGTAAACCGAGGAGGGCGTGGAACCCGATCACTCTCAGAGTGAAAGCCCTTTTTCCCTCGAGAGGGCCCAAAAAGTCGGCCGCCATCCGCAACAAATGCGCTACCGGGGCCCTCGGAGGACGGGCTTTTAGGGGGCCGTGGCCTATGGGGGTTGACCCCGTAGTGGCCGTCCACGGAGGAGGAGGAGACGAGTCCAGGTTTCCAGCCCTGATGATGGAAAAAGAATGCGGCATGTCTTTTAAGAGCCCGCAACTGCCAAGCACAAACTGCTCCTCACCTCCTCCTCAATGATCATTTAGTGTACACTTCACATCAGGCATTTCTTCATCTCAACCACTCAGTGTTTAACCATAAACAGAGAGCCAGCGGGGTTCAAAGGGGGGGTGACGCCGACGTACAACAAAGGATGGGATAAAAGCGCGGGCGCAAAACTCGTCGCTGCTGCTGCTTCTCATTCAATAGAAGCTGTGCTGTGCGTGCACACGCGGCAGCAGGTTCCAAGGAGCCCTCCGTTCCCTACAGAGGTACGTACCCTCCTGAGGGTGAAAGTAGGTGTGGATGTCGCACCGTCCGGCGCTCGCTCCCTCTCCAATTGTCGCGGGTTTTCGGGCTGTCTGTTCTGTTCTGTTCCAGAACCCCCAGGTCCACGAGAATGACAGCGACGGTGTAACCACAGCTGCAGCCTCGTCGGCGTCAAAGACAATGTGATTGACGCACGTTTGCATCTCCCCTGGATTTTCTTCTTCCCCCCATGGGCGGCGTGGAGAATGCAAGCAAGCAAGCAAGCAAAGAAGACAACAAAGCCCGAGGATAGCGTAGCAATGGACCCCGGCATCGGTATATCCGGGGCATCGGTAACATCGGACGCGATCTTTGCCCTGGCCGTCAGCTCCTGTCATCCTGTTGGCATTTTTTTCTCTGATCATTGTCCGCATCAAATTCAAGTTTGCGACATTTTCCCACCCGGCTCGTAAGCGCCGTGAGGACGGTTCGAAACGGTGGCAATGCCGAATGGATTTCGCGCCGTCGCCGGGGTCACACTTTTTTTTTTCTTCTTCCCTATCCCGCACCGCCCGAGGTTCCTCCTGGTATTCACCGCCGTCTGTCCCCCGGACGGCCACCCAGAGAAACCTGGAAATTCAGGTACCCAGCTTGCGGAGGTACTTGGTGACTTTGGCCGCCCCGTGAAAGATGCTGGGTGAGAGAGGGCGCGCTTCTAGGCGGAGTGGGGTAGATGTTCTTCGGCAGTCCCCAGAGCTGGGGCTACGTAGGCTGGTTTGCCCGCCGGCCGGCAGCAAACAGACAGCCCTCCTGTCCTCGCTTGTCTTTGTTTTCTACAAAGCTGTGCATACTCTAGACATTCAGATCCAGTGCTTGCATGGTCTTGGAACTGCCAAAGAATTCTCGCTTGAAAGCTAGCTTGCATCAACAGATCCGTGTGTCCCCAACCCTCAACACCATAACTCGCCCTCCGTGGTTCGGGCTACGGGTTCCTCTCTCCAGGGCGGGAAATACCTAAAATGGATGGGCGACCCCGAACTCCGAGGTGGGTGTGGCGGTGCCCTCTTCTCCGCCCGGAGGGCACAGAGTACGACGCGCAGGCGCCTGTTACGTCGTCCCTCGAGTCTGCGTCAATAATCTCACTCGCAGTGGGAAATTCCTACGGTAGGAGACCTCTCGTCGCTGTGCTACCACCGACACGAGGTTTTGTTTGCTCTCACCGAAGGAGCTGTGAGTGAGCTGAGTGTGCCAAGTCAGTGGTATGGCCGCCGCGCCGTCCATACGGGCTTACCTCTCGCCCCCGTTAAATCGGGTCGGCGTAACCTCAACTTAGCTCTCCCGGAGCCTCAAATATCCCACACGCACACGATATTCCAGCAGCCCTCGCTTGCCCTCGTTTCTGGATTTCGTGCCCTCCTAGTTGTGCCATCTCTTTGCGTATTCTTCCTCCTGTGCAGCAGTGATCTTCACGGCATCCGGTCCGGTAGTGGATGAGATTCGTGGATCCCAGCCTGGTCCGGAGTTGTCGGGGCTCTCCGCGTTCCCCTCCCAGAAACACCTCCTCTTTTGCCAACCTCTTTTCTCGCCGTCTGGGAGAGCCCGCGCGCCCGATCGGGCCGTCCGCGAAGAGCTTGCTGTGCGTCCAATCGTATCTAACCAAGTCGTCACCTCCTTTAAAGCACAGATCGCGAGAGTGAGCCAAGACACAGGTCAGAGAGCTTGGACGCGAGCGATATAAATCACCTCACCTCCCGCCAGCCAACATCCAGTCACTCTCGTTACCCAGTGTCTGGATAGAGTGACTGCCGCCCCAAGGCAGGGAAAGGCAAGGCAATGCACAGCACCTTTCTCATAAACCACAAGCATGTCATGACATGGCATGTGGCCGGACATGGTCCAGGTCTGTTCGGGCCTGCATCCAACACCTCCGCCCGGCGCCATCTCTGACGCGCGACACGCCAATTGTCCACCGCGAAATACGGTTCGTCCAGGAGATGCTCATATCATGGCTCATACACCCACCCTCTCACATTGCATTTCGGTGCGCACCCTCCGTGCCGGCCGACGTGCTGGATGCCATTCGCAGGCGCCTCCTGGTAAGTGGTGCTGAGAGAGGCGCTTCTCCGGCAGCTGCAGAGGAATTACGGTGGGGCCGTCCCGAGTGAAGTACAGTGCGCATTTCACCACCGACACACCGTACCGTCCGTTCCAGTGTCCGGCGCCGACTGGATTGAATGGATTGTGCCAGTCTTCCACAGAAACAGTCACAAGAAGTGGCTCGGACTTTTGCTGCGATATCCAATAACGCAGCAAGTCACACTCTACCTCCAGCCAATGCATGTCAAGCTTGAGGTACAAGGTTCAATAGCCCTGCACCCACCGCCGACCGCCGTGTTCCGTGGACACCGTTTAAAGACGGTGTCCTTGACCACAGGCTCCGGCAGATGAAGCCCCCTAAACGGTACCCACCTCCGTCTGGGCTACGGAGACGGCCGGTGATGTTGACAAGGGGCGGGGAAGACGCCCAAGCATCCGTAGAGCTAGTTGCCGTGGCCGCTTTTACGTTCCACCACAGTCCCGTGTTTCTGCACGTGACGTTCATTCCCTGGTGGCATGTGGAGCATCACGAACTGATCTCCTCAAGCTCTAGACAATCGCATCACGGAATCAGCAACTTATCAACCAGATCGCCATCAATTCGTTAGGTTTACATTGTATCATCAAGACATGTACCTCTTTTTTTCTTTCTCTATGGCATCGCTTCCAAAGAACCCGTCTATGCCTTGTTCTCGCGCACTGGGAGAGCCTTCTCCTTCTTTCCGTCCTTCTTCTCCGTCTTCTCGCTGTCCTTAGGGGCCTCCTTGACGAACGGCAGGAATTCGGGTTCTCCTGGAATGTACTTCCGGAGCACCTCGGGAACAACCAATCCCTCCTCGGTCTGGTAGTTCTCGAGAATGCAGCACATTGTTCGCTCAGTTGCGCACAGGGTCTATCATCCAAGTCAGCACAACATCCTCACTCAAGTTTTATCAACCTGATTTACTTACCGCGTTCAGAGCATGCACGTACTCCTTCTTTCCACCGCCGACAATCTGCTTGCCCTTCTTAGATCCGTGACGGATCTCGAGCTCACGGGTCTGGTAGTCTGTGCAGTTGGAGCAAGAAACCAACTCCTTGTACTCGGACTGGAAGGGGAACCAGGCCTCCAGATCATACTTCTTGGCAGCGGCGTTGTTGAGGGCGCCGGTGACAATTCCCACCACCTGGTAGGGAAGACCAAGAGACTTGTAGAACTCCTCAGAGTTGGCCATCATCTTGTCAAAGTGCTCCCAGCTGTCATCGGGACCACAGAGCACAAACTGCTCGACCTTCTCAAACTGGTGCACACGGAAGACACCCCAAGCATCGCGTCCGTGGCTGCCAGCCTCCTTTCTGAAGCAAGTGCTGTAACCGCAGTATTGGATCGGGAGCTCAGTAGGCTGGATCCACTCGTCGGCGTGGAGGGCAGACAGGGGCTGCTCGCTGGTGGCGATCAGGTATCGATCGGAATCAGAGGGTGTAGGGCCCTCAGAGACACGGTAGAGCTCCTCGTCGAACTGGGAGAGCTGGGCGGTCTTGGCCATCTGTCCACGATCGAGCATGAAAGGGGGCTGGTTGGGAGTGTAACCTGCATCATGATCAGCACAATCCCCGGCATATTCTCAGCGAGCTACCTACCCTTGTTGAAGAGGAAAGTTGTGGCGTAGTTGATCAGAGCCAAGTTCCTATTCACGTCAGAATGTCGCCGCTTCCGCCTGCGTTGGACCAACTCACAGGAACATGCCATAACCAGTCAAGCAGTAGCCTCGGTGGCCGACCAGCTTAACACCTCGAACAGGGTCATATCCTCCAATTCGCCAGAGCACCTCGTGGTGGGAAAGAGCAGCCTTCTTGGACTCCTCAAAGCCATCGGGCTTCCAGGTTCTCTCGATGGTGTTGTTGTCCTCGTTGTCGCTGACGTGCACCGAGTCGTGGACGTAGTTTCCGACGAGCTTGGCCTTGGCCTTGAGCTCGGCGTTCTTGGCAAGAGCAAGCTCCTCCTGGATCTTCTTCTTCTGTGTCAACTCTTCCTTCTGCTGGAGCAGCTCGGTCGCGTCCTCCTTGGCCCTCTTCTTGAGACCAATCTCCTTCTGAACACCGTTTATTTGGGTACCGATCTGGGTGACGCCGTATTGTGCTATAAACAGAGGTTAGAAAAAGCATACGGAAGAAAACAACAACAACTTCTTCTGGTGACTCACTTTTCCGAGCATCTTGCCAAAGGGCGATAACCTCGTCGACGAGCTCAACAGGAGCATGTCGGCGACGCTGACTCTCCCGAATCTTCTCGGGGTTTCCGCCGCGCTCCTCGATGAAATCCTCAATGTCCAACATCTTGGTGGTTTGTAGTGGTACGATTCGCGATCTCGACTTAGTTGGGTCGGCGGTGGATTTTTTGTCGCTGGCGATAACCCAAGGAGGGGGAGGGGTAGTTTGACCGGGTCACATGACTATATGGAGGGGTCCTCCTCATTAAATCTCAGGAGAGTGCATCACGTGAGACTGTCGCCAGCAAGCAAATTCGAGGCTCCTCGTCTCACAAACACGCTACGACTCATCATACTCCAAACATGACTCTCTCGGCATCGAGTATCGAGTCATTGGCCAAAGGCAACTAGAAAAATATTTGGCAACCATCATCAATCAGGTCCAGCCACCCATTGTAACAGTCATCTTCCTAACTGGACCAAAATGGATTGACTCTCGCCGTTGCGGATACCGTTTCCGGAGCCGTTAAAAGCGGCGCTCCTCCGGCAGTCCCCCCCGTTCCATTACGTGACATGAAGAATAATCTGAAGAGAACCCACACGTCGGGATGAGAGCTCAGCCGGAGCACGGCCCAAGCTTCACTCTGTGCGCTTCAGACCGATCTTCGTTTGGTGCCTCCGGTCTCAGCGGCTTTGCGCCTCCGTCTGTTCCCGACCTCACTCCCCGACTGCGCATGGGGCTCGAAGTGATGCATTTTCCCAGGTGCAGCGGGTTTGGTGGTAGAAATGAAGGCGCAACGCCCAGCTTGAAGGGGGGGCACGGCCGTTGCGTCCGGGGAACGTTACACAAAGCTCCGGGGGAGCCACACACAGCCAAAGAGCTGCTCGAGTCCAAGGGGCTAGGGGGGTGAACTGATCCAAAGTCAGGCTGGGGTTCAGGCAGCACTGAATGACCAGAACCAACCGAGTCGACATTCTAACGCCTCCTGTAACGGACGTCGTCCGCGCGACATTAATAGCGATGGGCCCACACCGGCACCGTCCAAGTTGACTGTCCGGCCTTGCCAGGAGATGGGATCAGATCGACCAGGCTCGCGACTCTTGCAGCGGGCTACATTGATTTATCCAGACCCTACTTTAGCCAGCCTCGACACGGTGGCACTGCTTCTCACTCCACGAAATAACACACAAAGCATCCGCGTTGACCCCCAAACTTTACTTGGCGGGACCCGGGCATTGTCAGCGACCGGGGCCGGCTGGCAAGGACAATCTACTAGAGTGGAGCTTCATCCCGGCGGATACGGCCTCGGATCTTATCAATTTGCCGTTCTTTGTTGACTATCCCAGACGAGGCCGATCACGGGTTAGTCTTCGTCATTCCACCGTTACCAGACGCCGTATTTGACGGAAACCCCGGGAACCCTTCCCAGGATGGACCGTTCTGCCGCATCATCACCAACCGAGGTGCAAAAGCATCACGCGTCAAACAAGGTAATTCGCTCGCCAAGAGCAGATCTATTGCCGGAAATGCGACGCCACTATCCCATATTCCCGAGGATATCTTCAAGCCCGCCCGAAGCGCGTGTAAACATCCACGAGCGTGAAAACCAAGGCCATCGCCGAGAATGCCTGAGTTAATCCCAGGCACGGCTCGGCCGAGTCATATCCAAGCATACTCACAGAGTTGAACAATTGTGATCCTATTAAGATATTACCCATCAGAGCATCATTACAGAGCAAGGAGTGACTCGACACAGAGGTGCCGCCTTCACAGCGCGTCCAACACAAGGGACTTGCCAGAGCACAGGCTGACGCTACTATTGCCCGCTGAGCTATGAACTTACGTAGTAGTCACTATCTCTTGAACAAGGTGGCATCCACGGAGTAGGGGCCTCCTCGAACTTCAAATCTTGTAGCTTGCATTACCTCAAGGATTACGCGAGTGAAGGAATGAACCGGAAGATGATGCTGCTAAAACCTGCTTGAAGAGTTTTCCAGATGCTTGGCTGTCCAATAAACCACAACCGAGTCGGTTAACTATACAGATAGAGAATGTAGTTTGTGATTGCAACCTCTCTTGCCGCCGCCGCTTAACTACATATCACTCTTGATGCCAAGCCGGTATCCGAGACGTGGATCGCCAGCATTGTTGTCAGGGATTAGCCATATCCAGGCACCAGCTCGTCTGTCGCTTACATCTTGGCCTCCATGTCCCAGGGACTGATTCGTTAATCTGGTGCTCTTTGGGTACGGCAACATGATCTGATTCTGATGAATCTACTCCGTGTTCTGTCTCCTGGATTAACACCGACTTGACGTAATGGTGACTAGTGTAGCTAATATTTCTAGTGATAGGACAGACAACTTCCTAACCCCTAATTCATCCAAACTGCCACCCATCAAAGCACTCTACGCATCGAGATGACATGGCCCAGCGCAGTATTACATAACAAAAACACAAAAATATATTTTGCTATTATCTTCCGCGCAGTCTTATATCGAGAATCGCTTAAAATCACAACACAACATGGTTTCAAGTGACAGGTTTAGGGTAGCGGGGATGGCCGATCACGTAAGCTTCAGTGCAGTCAACCTCACAACTGCGAAGTTCGTCCAGCCAATATCTTAACCTTGCATTCTGCAGACTCGTGGCAAAATGATTGAATTAGATTCCTGTATTGGCATTGATCCCTATGAAATAATCATTACGGGAAAAAATCTCGTTTAGCTATAGGGCACTCATAGTCCCGCAATACTTGTCCTGGTCCAACACACGGGGTAGGGTTATTCTACACTCCCTGTATCGTGAGTTGGTCCTCGTAGTGACACTGGAAAGATGATTGAAATCTTTGAAGACCGCCTAGTCTGACTGACGGGGCTGATGCTAAGGTTTAAGCAGCTCGGCTGACCCAAAGCGTGGCATTAACAACGAGCAACGAGCAACGAGCAAGGACGATGGCGAAGAGACTTCTTTGCCAAGCTGGCATTATTTGTGGGCGAATGGAAGAGGGTACGAGAGAAGAACGTCTAGAAAGCTTTGAGCAACTGCAGAGTTGCAAGCACGACCACAACTGGCGCTCAGATATGCGAAAGACCTTTCCAAGAATAGTCCAAGCTGTAAACTGGCATTCTCACGACCCCCCTCGCGAGATTTGCCTTCCCCAGGCACTCGACTATTCCACTGGGGCAAAAGGCCACAGTACATGAAATCCGACTTCTATCATCCGAGATCTCGCTAGCGAAGAGATTTAGGAAGGCACACTGGCCTTGATACTCAGTTGCGTGGACTGGAACCTTCATCATGGCGTTGGGCTGATCTCTTAGGTAGAAGAGACGATGTGACCTGGACGATACAAGGCGATCCCTCGAGCCCTAAGACCTCGAAATGCTGGAGGAAGTTTGGATCATGATGCAGAAACGTATACGGAAAACGTCGACTGCTCAGTCCGAGCGAAAGCACCGTGAACGGCTTGCAAGGATGGCCGTTGTATGCCATTGTCCTGTGACAGGACTAGCCATGGCCACCACGGACTGGGGAAGGTACTCGGAGTTTTGGATGTATTTATGGTCCTTGCTCGCAACGGGGGGAGCCTCTCTCGTGTTCTGAATATTAAAGGGGGGGTTCGATTCGATCGTTCGTTCGTCAGGGGAAATCGTCCGGGTCTTCGGGATGGTTGGGAAGGAAAATCTAGCATGCCTGGTTAGCTATAATAGAGTCAATCCTAGGGTGAGAATACTCCATAGCATGCTTCTATCTCGGCTGGCACGAATACTACCAGAATATTGGAGAAGATAGTGTGGCCCGTCTTGCAGAACTCCTGAAAGGCCTGAAAGGAACCACGTAGCTCTGTCTCTAGGGTTTCTCGTAGAAGCTGAAGGAGTCTCTTTGACTTTTCGTTGTCTGCGGTCTTTTCCGCCAGGAGCAAGCGATCTGGAAGATTTAAACCTGCGGCTCCATGATCTCCTATCGTCCTAGGTTGACTGTTGAGGTGTGTTCGGTCAACTAAGAGACTTCTGCCGAGATATGGGAAGTAGAAGTAGGTAAGTAGAAACAGGCTAATAAAGAGCGTAGGGGCGAGCAAGAACAAACTGAGGAGCTGAACTGTACGGGGTGCTGACTCCAGGATCTGCCTTTCCAGTCAAGGCAACGCCTCGAGAATTGACCTCAGAATGCTACCAGGACATGATTCTGAGACCCTGGTTAAGCGTGGAATAAGAAGAAACTGCACTTTCTCCATCGATTCGTCTTCGAAGTCTCGTAACCTTGCCCTGTAAAGGGAGGTTAGGGGGCGACCGACTAGTGCTCCGCTGTATGAAGCGTCGAGAGGAGAGCTTGATTATTGTGTACTTAGTTAACTAGATAGCTAGACGCAAGAATGAAGTCAGCCCAGGTTCGTCTTGTCCAGGGAATGGTTACTCTGGCTAACATCAAGGTAGAAGTAGACAGCACTGTCCTCGAGGTTGTAGCAAATCACATGACGCTTGGAACGGCCATCTAACCAGCAGCAGCTGTCAGAGCGTGCGTGAAGCTTTCGGTTACGTTTGTGGCTGGAGGAGGGAGCTTCTCCCAGTCACGGAGAGCAGTCCTGTCGCAGCAACGCCACCCTTTGTTGTCTGCGAATACTTGACCGGCGTGATCGAAGTCTTTCTTGGTCTTTTCAACGGCGGCGACGGGGAGACGAGAGGCCGGATAAGGGGTTCGTAGTGTGCTTCGGGAGGTTCGTCTGGGGATGTCTTCCTCGCGGGAATCGTCTGCTTTCCTTGAAGAGGGTATAGGGCCGGATTTCTTTCTTGTCTCGAGTGGAATTCTACGCCTGGATCGTAGTCGGTGGTTCACTGGGCCTCTTGGATGGTGTGTCGGAGAGGAAGTAGGGGGTTCCCTGCGATGGCCGTTGTTAGCCACAGCAGCGTTAACGGCGACAATAGAAATCAATGTTGCTCGAAGTACATTCTTGTCATAAAGACAAGGTTTGAGGCGTGTCGAGATGCGCCAACGGTATCGAAAGAGGTCCAACGGATAGAATCGTCTCGATCTTCAAGGGGGTTCGGGCGAGTGGTTCCTAGGCCAAAGGGGGTCTTGTAGACTCTGCTTCAGCATCGAGTATCGGCCCTAGGGGATGTTTTAGATAGACTGAACCATTGGGAAGCTCGTCGTAGGTGGTGTCTGGTACAATGTTGGTTGAAGACAAAGGCTTGAACCAAGACAGAAGTGGCTGAACATACCTGCACGTACCGTCTCGGTATCCATTGTGTCTCGTCTCTTGACAAGTGTATTGTAGTTACTCACAAAGAGTTTCTAGACGTCTGTGAGCTCCCGGGTTCGTGTCGAGGGCATCGTAGAGTGCTACCCCTATCACGTTCGTCACACAGCTTCTCCTAGACAGCCCCGGAAGGTAGGCCCAGCAGCTGTAGAGGTAAGACATCTATTCCTAAGGTTAGAAGTGACTGTAGAGAGGTGGCTGAGGCTATTCTCTGCTTCGCTGAGCTCTTCAGGAGCGCTCGTCTCTTCTCAGAGTATCGGGACAACGCCTAGAGAGGAGGAATGGTCTGCTAACATGCCCGTAGCTCCTCTACCGTCTGAAGAGACTTCTGGAAACGCACTGGCACAACTCTTGTGGTCAAGGGGAGGGTGGTAGACAGAGGGTTGATCGCACCGGGCACATTCTCCTCGTCGGTCGCTTCAAGCCGACAAGAAGAGGAGAGAAAAGGGGCTCCTCTTGGATGCCAGCCACGAGAGGAATGATGATCTTGGTCTCTTTCTTCTCAGGCTGTCGAGCCTGACGGTGCTGTGGTAGCTTGCGACCGGGTAGGAGAGTCCAAAGCGAGCTGGACGGCGTCTTTCTTCAGGGAACGGCGAGCCGGGCGGCGAAAGATCTACAGAGACCAACAGTTAGTATCTCAAGAAAGGGAAGAAGAAGGAGAGGACAGCAGATTTGCGTGGTTCTCGTCATGTCTCGAGGCGTTCGCTGTGGAAGAGGTGCCGGGCGGCCTGGAGGAGGGGGAGTCTGCCGACGAGGTCTGGCACATGACCACCAGCACAGCGACCGTTAGGAGGATAGAATCGATGCATTTTTTTTTGGGCACGAAGGGCAAGGCATGAAGGCGTGCTGGAGCAGAATGTTGGCTGGAAAGTTGTGGCTCACCTTTGTCTTCGTGATACTGTATTCTTTGACGATCACAGGTCGATGTTCTTGGATGTTCGGACATGGTCGACGACTAGGAGAGGAAGCACGAGGAGGAAACGAGAAATGCAGTGGTAGACACAAAGGGAGATAGTCCTCGAGACGAAGCCAAGGAGATGGACGTGATGTTCATAATGCAGCATCCAATATAATTTAAGCACGAGAAGACCATCAGCAATACAACAGACTACAATAGAGACACGACGCGAATAATGGCACTGAATAGAGGCAAGCATGGGATGGGAGACGACCAATGAAGGCTTGCCTAGCAGCTGGCACCAGCCGGCAACTCGAAGTCCGGGGGACGAGCCCAGTTCCCCCTCCAGGCGTCGGGTCCCTATTCACTACAAGACGCCTTATATAAACCGACCTAGCTAAATATCCCAGGTATTGAGGTGCAGTATAATAGCCCCGTGACCCCACTTAGGTAAACTGGAAGTGATTCACCGGGGGGGTGGTGCAGTGTCGTCGGTTGTTTTTGGGAACCCGCGCTGCCTCGAGCTGGTGTTTTTTCCCCCAAACACATTTTCCTCCCCCTCCCACCTTTTCTTCCCTCCGCACAACACAACACAAATCCCTTCATCCTTCTTCTCCTTCGACGGTAGAGATCTTCGAGAATATCTTCTTCTGTCATCATCGTATTCTCTATTGAGCATCTACATTCTTCGTGCTCGCTCTCGATCGAGATCGTCGCTTCGTTCTTCCGTCGTCATCATAGCAACCGACCACCTTCTCCTCACGCGACCTTCTTCAAGCACGAGCACCCTCACCTCTTTCCATCGCCTCTGCTCAGGTAGATTCACCTCTCGTGATTCCGCCAAGGTTCAGTATCTTCTCTTCCTGTCATCTTCGAGACCAAAAGTCCCTTCGACCCTTGAGCGTCAGCGCTTCTCGCGTTCTCCCCAAGGCCGGGCGCTTTGTTTTCTTCTCTCGAGGCAGCGATCGAGATCAGAGCTTTGCCTTCGCTTCTTGAGCATCTTCTCTCCTCGACATCGTCGACCTCAAGCCCCTTTCCCTTCTGTGGCCGTCGAGGTCCATCATCTTTCCCTCTTCTGATCTCCAAGATCAAGCCCATCCACTGCTCGCGACTCTGTGAGAGATCGGGTGTATTCATCTATCGGGATCTTCTTATCGACATCATCTTCGAGCTTAAGCACTGCTCTTCGACTCTGGAGATCATCTACCCACTACCATCTACCTCTCCATCTTGCGACCGTCCTCAAGGTCAAGAATCTTCCCTTCATCGCGACAATCTTCAAGATCAAGTGCCAAGATCTATCACCATCGTCTACGACTGAGCAAATCTGCTTGTTGTGACCATCATCGCGGCCGAGCATCTTCAAGCCATCGCGGTGATCACCAGAGTCAACCATTTTCCGACCATCATCGTCTTTGACCAAGCATCTTTGCGTGTCAAAGTCACTCTCAAGAACACAAGAACCCCTTTCTATCTACGACACTTCTCTTAGTAAGTTGCTTTGATCAAACTGGCTTTGATGAACAGGTGCTAACAAGTCCCTTAGACAAGAACAACGGCAAAGCATGGGTAGCTTTGGACCACCAATTTTCGTCATGGAAACCATCCAAGAGGAACCAGAGGATTTCGGATCCGGCAGTCCGATGTCGAGCGACATCGAAGAGTCCGCTACCACAGCCGACGCTGGTCCACTGGTCGTCAGGAACCCTGACACCTACTCTGACAGTGACGCCTCAGGAGAGACCGTCGAACAATCCTCCACTGACAACATGTCCCTGGGAGAACTTCAAGAATGCTCCGACTTTCTCGGCAATGAGTTTCTAGGCCAGAGAGATCCTGACGCACAGTCGGAAGCCAGCACAGTCATCTTGGCAGACTCCGAAGCGAACTCTAGCACCGCTGCCACCCAAGACGCCGTCATTTCAGACTCTCCCCTTCTTTCTCCCATCATCAAGAACGAGCCCGACAGTGATTCCGACGAGGAGAATCATTTTGCCCTTACCCCCTCACCTCCCCCAAACACCCCTGAATCAACCACGGCACCCTACCATACCGTCATCGAGTCTCAAGTGTCACCCTGCCGGCCTGATGAGTGCATGGCTTGCCAAGAAGGTCGACGCATTGATTTCTTCGGCTACTGTGGCCCATGTGCCTTCAAGGCTGGTCGATGGAGACTGTGCAGCCTCTGCCAGAGGTTGTTGCCATCGGTGGGATGGCGCGGTATGTGCTTCGATTGCGTCCCGATGACTAAGGGTGAGAGGGATCACATCTGGCCGCCCAACGCTGAGAGCATCGGAGAGCTTCTGGGACACACCCAGATGCACACTTGCCTGCGCTGTGGCAATGACAAGCCATTTGAGAAGACATGCGAGGTCTGCTGGGGGCCACAGCCCGAAGAACAAGATGGTCCTATCATCCACCAGTCGAATGGAATCCTGGACCCAGACTAGGAGGTCGGGTCCTCGATGAATTCACTCAACGCGGGACTATTCAGCGAAGGGCAATGGGAGCAGCCAGCTCCTTATTTTGCTGGAGGCATGGCTTACCCTCTTCCACAGCTTCCTTTCCCACACGTTCCCTTCCCACCGGCCCCTTTCCCTCTGGCCCCGTTCCCTCTTCTCCCGCCCCCCATGCTGCCGTTCCAGCACACACAGGTTCCCACCGGCCAGAGAAACAACTTCCCACATCCTGGGAACCCCCAACCTCATCCTGGGTACGCAGTTCTGCCACAACCCATGCAGGTCCAGCAACCTGTTCCGTACGCCCCTTACTACTCTCAATACGTCGCCGTCCCTCTTCCACCCATGTTCCAGCCGATCTACCAACCTCCCACCCAACATTTTGGCGGACCTCTCCCTCCCTTCGCCACGGAGAGATGGAACTACGACCTGCCGGATACGAATGCCCAGAGAGCCGTGGCGACTGAGTATCCTGTTCGGGCCCAGACACCTCACCCACCGCACTACCTGCCTCGCAACGGCAGTGGGTTCGAGTACACTGGGATGGCAGGTGAGACTCCGGTTTGTGGAGAGAGAGAGTTCGTGCCGGGCAGTGCGAACAGGGCCACCACTGGCAGCCCTCGTGAGCGTGGTCGGGTCGTGGGCGGACCCTTTGAGTCTGCCCACTCCTACAACTTTGGACGGCAGTAAACGCTCAACATCTCCCGCAGTGATTCACTGCTGCGCCGACAGGACGACTGGTTTTCTTTTATCCTCCCTCCCTACTCTAATATGTTTTGGACTTGTGTCAGATCCCAAAAGAAATGTACCGATAGACTTGCTTATGTTTTTTTTTCTTTCTTGAGATTTTCCTAACTTTTTTACATCGACTTGACTTCGAATCACAACGGAGTACGAGTTTTATGTTCGTCGCTGAACTTTACTTTGAAGATGGAGACATGGACAGATTTTTTTTTAATGAGAGTATAAGGTCAGAACATGGGAGGAGAGAACAATGTGTATCAGCATTCATGTATAAACAATTTTTTTTGTCAGAGACTATGTAGAACAACCAACATCACCCAACTTTGTGTGTTTCCACTCTGTGACTTAGAGAACACCCATAACATTCCATCGTGACTTGAACCATTACCTACAGATACTAGACTATCTTTTGACTCAAGTATCCCATCAAGAGCCGGGCTTCAACTACAACAAAGAACACAATACTATAGAAATTTGACAAAGAAACATTTTGTACGTGACCATGAACCATCTCATCAGCACTCCTGAGCAGCATCACCACTTGGCATCGACACAGCATACTCCAAGCCCAACTTGACAGCCTTGCCTGGGTTGAGGGAAACATCCCAAGTGATTTGGCCACCTCCCTTGAGAGTCGCCGTAGCCTTGCCCCAGTTCTTGTCCTCTTGTCCCTCACGTCCAGGAAGTCCAACAGGCTGCGGCACTCCGCCGAGTGTCAGACCTCGAGGGTTCGAGATATCAACTCGCAAGCGGTCATCCTCTGAGACTGGGACCTGATCCAAGACGAGCACCTGGGCTGGCTTGGTAGCAGTGACGCGTGTGTTGTGCACCGTAACGGTACGAACGTACACGGAGCTGTCCTCTTTGCTGAACATACCACTCGTGCTCCTTCGGACATCAGGCTTGGGGTACATGACTCTGATGGCCGAGTCAACACCCAAGCTGAGGCTGAAGATCTCACCCGAGTTGCATCGAGGGATCCTGGCCTGTCCCATGAAGCTACCGTCAAGCGTCAAGCTAGCAGGACCCCTGAGGAGGGTAAGCTTGCTGTTGTTGCGGAGCTTAGCCCTGAGATATGCCACAGGCTGATACTTGGCCACGACGGTGTGACTGAACAAGACGTTGGAAAAGTTGAGGCGAGCGACGCGCTGCTTGGAGACGGTAAACTTGGGCACCAGAGTCTTGAGACCGGGCAAGTCGTAGGTGGTCGTGAAGCCTGTCTCCTCGACGAGAGAGTTCTGGAACTCGAGGGAAGGCTGCGCGTCGGGCATAGTGACGTCGTCATCAACAACGGGATTGAAGTCCTCTGGAAGGGAGTAATCCATGAGTATGTTCTGGGGTGCCTGTACCATCTGTTGCATCTGCATCTGCTGTTGTGGCATCTGCTGTTGTGGCATCTGCTGCTGCGGCATCATCTGCGCAGCTCCCGTCATCTGAGGGTTCAGCATCTGTTGCCGCTGTACCTGCTGCTGTACCTGCTGCTGTGCCTGTTGCTGCTGCTGCATCATCTGCTGCTGTCGCATCGCATGTTGCGCTTGAGGGTTATGGGAACCCCAGCGAACTGGTCCCGTGTTGCCGTCCTGTTCTTGTCTGGCCATCATGAGCCTCTTCTTGTTCTGCTGCTCCAGCATCATGAGCTGCATCTGGTAATCATTCTCGACTGGTGCTGTATTAAGACCAAACATTTCCTGTCTTGGCTTGGCCGCTGGCGCTGCAATCTTCTTGGATTGCCAGTCACTCTTCTGCTGACGTTCCTGTCGACTGTTGAAGATGTTGCCGGTCGAACCCTTGCTTGCCAGCTTGATGTGCCAAGGGACGAGGATGGGGATAGCGTCATCCAAGGTCGATGATGTTGCCTGAGACGTCGACAAGGTGATCTTGCAGTTTTCCCAAGTCTCCGAGGTGGTGTTGTGCAGACCGGCGTCAAAGCAGAGCGTGCCTGTGGCATTGACCGTCGAGAGCTGAAGGTCATAGCTGGGGGTCCAGAAGGCCGAGTTGGTGACATACGACAACAGCAGATCGCACGTGGGGTTTTCTTCCACTGGCACGGTCCTGCTCTCTGATCGCTTGACGACATCGATCTCGCTGGAGAAAGAGCTGCGACGAGAAGAGGATGGGGTGAAGGAGGGATTGACTTCGAGCTGAATGTGGACGGTGTAGCAGTACTTGGGCCAGCAGCGTGCGCGTTCGTTGCGAATGCGCTCCTTTTCCTTGCGCTTCTCCTCGACCCGCTTCAATTTCTTCGATCTTGCCTTCTGCTTTGCCTTTTGAACCTTGTTCTTGGCCTTGAACATCTTGGCGTTTTGCTTTTCGTTGAGTCTGTAGAGGCGCGAACATTCCTGTTTTGCCTTGTCGAGGGCTTGGGTGATCTTGCGCTCTCGGAGAAGACCAGCCATGCGATCTTGGTACGCTCTCTCGCGCTGCTGCTTGTACGTCTCGAGGACCTCACTGATGATGACCCCTTCCCTCTTGTCGACTGATTTAGAGTAGCCGTCAAGGATCTTGAGGCGGTCGTCAGCGTTGTGGACCTCTTCCTGTGCTTTCTCGAGATGGTCTCTGAGCTCTTGCTCACGCTCTTGGGCTTCAGCTAGCCCCGGGTACTTGTCTTCTTCTCTGAACTCATCGCTGTCATCGTCACTGAGAGAATCGTCCGAATCATCTTCCGGGTAGACATCGTCAAAAAGTTCGTGGTTAGGGACAAATTCGACACTGATGCCGGTGATGGTCGCAGAGCCACTGCCTTCAACCATGACCGAATTCTTGTCAATGGTTGGACTGAAGCCAAGAATGGAGATCTCATTGGTTCCAGGCTAGAAGATGGTGAGCGATTGCCATGGACGAATTGGGTGTGGGAAGAGCTTACCTTGAGAGGGACATCTTTGATCTCTCGCTTGATCTGGGCTTGGGTAGGGAAGAGGGTCACAGAGCGAGTACCAAGCTCGCGGACCTTGTACTGGACTTTGTGGGTGACTTCCATGATGGATGGATGGAGGGTAACAATTGGAACGAGTCCAAGGTGGAGTGGGGTCTTAGACCGGCGACGGTAGTCTTACGTCCGTGTAAGAGACGATGAGGAACAAAGGATGAATAGAACAGAGTGATAGAACAAGAGCACAATAAAAGAGGCGACGATAGGAAGATGAGATGGAATTGGGAAGATGATGAGGAGGGCTGAGGGACAAGAGAAAAGAGACCGAGGAGGAGGGGGGAAGACCAGATACTTATACTCATGGGAGGGATCACAGCAGTAGGGACTTGAGAGGAAGAGAAAGGTCACTTGTACCAGGATAAGGCAACAGAAATGGCTCTAACATTGAGGACTCTAGCATTGAACGATGATTTGAAACTGTCAGCCTATTTTAATAAACCTCACCCAATGGACACAAGGTTCAGAAGACGTGCAACGGTTGAAGGTAATCATCTTGAATAGCAATCTGAATTCGGCAATAAAATATGGACAGAAGGTATGGGGTAAGCGAAGCTCAAGGTAGGTCAAGATAGATATGGTACGAGTGGTTCGCCATGGGAGAGCAGGCCACTTGAGATGAAGGATGAGAGAGAGCTGACAGAGAGAGCGAGAGGGAGAGAGAGTGGGAGAGGGACTGGATGCTGGGTAGTACGAGTGGGGCCCCACTTGTTCCAGGCAGACTCGAGGAACTTTCTGCTGAATCATCAAGGGCCAAGCAGGACAGAGTTTCTCGACACCTTAGACTTTGGCCTGAGTTATTAGGCGTTCGCTCATGTATGTTGCCGTCTCTCCACCAGTTTCCTGTCGGTTTCCCTCAAGTTTGCAGACCACGGCATCATGGAGCGAGAATATCGTGCGCCAAATTTCTCATTTGGAAACTCCTCTTCTTGCGTTGGTCGCTTTAGGGTGGATAATTTGGTGGTCATGGCTGTTTAAGCGACGGTTAGTGTCATCGAAACACCAAGAATGATGCTCACGATGGATGCTAATAACGATCAGGAGAACATAGTCCGGATGCGCTGTCATGCTAGAAATTAGGCCCTCAGTTGATTACTAGAGAAATATTGCGCAATCTATTCCTCCATGACATCTCGCCCATTGGATGCTTAATATGGAGTTATTGCCATCATTGGGCCTGCTTGCTTGTACTAACAGCTCATCTGCTACACCAAACTCTCATTCTGGGCAAACTGACCTTGTCATGACTTTCCAGCACTTCACAGAACAGCGGTATAAAAGGGAGCCATGGAATTGGCTGCCTCTCATAGGGATCCCCGACTTTTCAAAACACCAATATCACCATGCCTCGTCGCAGTCGCCATGGTGAGCGCCCCTGCTGCCGGGGCCACAGACCCCAGGTTCCGGCAACCGACGATGTGGCACAGAACGTGCGTCTTGCCGTGGATGGTATTGCTGAACTTGATATCGAAGGCCTCGATTTGGATGGGGGAGAAACGTATGGATACCCAACAATTGCACAGATGGCACCTTTCGTTATTGCAGCGAACCCCGTGTCAACACCCGCTTCAGCACCAGCACCAGCACCAGCCCCGAGACGCACCATGCTGGTCGTTATTCTCTACGAGTTACCACCGCAGGATGGCCGGTTTGGAGCAGAAGGGAGAAGATTTCACCTCGACCAAGACACCTTGTTCACACTGTTACCGAGAACCAGATTCGCTGTAAGACGAGGTGCTCTCGATCTTCGCAGCTTCTTCCTGCCAGAAGACATGGAACCCCACCCACCGTCTATAATCCATCGAGCGCTGCATTTCCTCTTCAGTCACCTCGAAGAGCACTCGAGAGCGGGGACACTAGACATGTTTGGAACCGCCGAGCAACAGATCGAGCACGGCTCAGTCCGGACCAGCGTGGTAAAGCGCTGGGCAGCCATGGTGCACGCCCTGTGCGTCGTCCTAAACAATGACAACGGGCTTGGATGCTCAGAGGGACTCCTCAGTCACATACTCAACTTTTTTGAGCTTCTCATCCAGGACATTCATAACCTCATTGGCTGGGACGAGACGACAATCCTCTTTGAGGCATTCGCTGGTGTTTTTCGCACGGAGCGACGGGACCTGACCAGTCAGCTCAACAGGATCTGGGACAGATTCGACCCAGAGGTTCAGGAGCAGCTGCTACGTGACATGAGACGAGCGCTACCGGCTGAGGGCATCGACGGGATGGCGCACCGCATGTATAGAGCCCTAGGATACTAATGATAAAGTAAACAAGACGGAAATCAATTCTTCCATCATCTGATCTGTCGCTTTGGGTCATAATTTGTGGCCCTCGGTAGCTGGGATCATGCCACACTATTGCATATTCCATTCCCCAGCCTCATGAATTCTTTTTTGCCCACCACCCCCTCCGCTGTCACCGGGACGTCATGGGTCGGCCTCGTTTCCCCCAGCCTCTCTCCACACAGCTCAGCTCAGCTAGCAAAAAGTGAAAGGTGGTTGAGCTTCGACCTTTTTTTCTCTGCCACTACTTGAAAATCTCACTCTGTGATTTGTCTTTGTCCTAGTCCTTCTACACTCGTCCTCTCATTAGAGTCTCATTGATCTGTCGCCATGTCGGAATCTCGCAAATCCAAGTCACCGCTTCGGGCTCTGGATCCTCAGCCCATGCGAAGCCCTTCTCCTCCTGATGGACGTGCTCCAGAGAGAGCAAAGTCGTATCCGGGACCCGATTCTCAACCCCAGCAGTATGGCCCTCAGCCATACAATCCCCAGGATTACTCCAGCCAGAGCTACAACCCTCAAAACTACGGTCCACCTCCAAACAACTATGGATCTCAGAACTACAACCAGCCGTACAACCCCCAGAACTACCCTCCCGTCTCTGGCCCCCAGACAGGTCCCGCCATCTTTCCCACGCGCCCAGTGTCCGACTCGTATCTCCCCGACCATGGTGGAGCAATGGCCAGCAGCACCAAGATCACCAGTACCCAACGATTTAGCACTGAGCAGCAGTATAGCTCTCAGCAGCAGCAGCAGATAGTGCCTGCCATGGCCCCCACCTCTCTTCGGGAGCTCCAAGCTCTCAAGACGACGTGCCAGTTTGGCCTGCGCGAGTATCTCAGTCTTCAGCGGCAGAGACGGAGCGGCGACTCGGCCATGTCGGCGTATGAGCTAGACACGCGCATCCGTCACCACACCAACGTGATGCTAAGCGACCTACGGATTCTCCAGAGCGAGGTGCGCGGGATTGGCAAGGAGGCCGAGAACCATCGCTGGAGGAGGTGGATTATTGGTGGTGCTATGTGAGTTGACCCGAATCACCCAACAGCTGCACAAGACTTAACATGCCACACACAGTGCC
This sequence comes from Fusarium sp. AF-6, assembly GCA_003947015.1. NCBI lineage: Eukaryota > Fungi > Ascomycota > Sordariomycetes > Hypocreales > Nectriaceae > Fusarium > Fusarium sp. AF-6. The sequence continues at coordinate 22,001 of NKCJ01000311.1, forward strand.
ACGTTTATTCCCTTTATTCGCAAATTCTGGCGCCGAAGCCACGACGACGAGGAATCAGCAATGTCGGCCAATGACACCGAGTACGCCTTCCGCAAGTCCAAGGGTCTTCTCGAGTACATCAAGAACGCCCTCCTCGGCAAGGGTCATTGGGCCAAGTTTGCCTTTATCGTCTTCGCGGTGCTGTTTGTCTTTTCGAATGAGGTGTCGCTCCGGGTGGCCCGGACGGTTCAGAAGCGCATCAAGAAGCTCTGCGCGCGTATCGAGCACGGTGACCCTGACATTGACGAGAAGGATATGAAGGTGCTTGATGGATGGCGATGGAGGGTTCTCTTGTGGTAAGCACTACAAGATGGGACGTGAATGATATCGTAGTATGAGGACATGATTTTAACGAAGCCTCGGCGATTGCATTGCATTTTCTTGTATTATTTTCTTGGGTCTTGTAAGTTTCTTAGATATTCTGTGCCACTCAATTTACTTTGGACAAATAGTTTATTTATGTGATTGAAGGTTTTACTCAGATTGTTGATCTCTGGTGGTGACATGGAACTTTATTTGTGAGGCCGTGGGTCGTGCGCTGGAGAACCTCGCTAGGAATCTTCACTAAACACCTTCATTAGAGCCAAGACATCGGCGCGTCGCGACTCCTCAGCATCGACAATTTTCATCGCACGCGTTATTGATATTGGATATTTGAGTCTATACGCCCCTGGAAGACTCATGTAATGGGTGAGAAGCGCAAGGCAACAGAAGAGGCTCCTGGCCAGCCAATGGTCAAGGGTCTCGACAGCGTCACATCTCAGCAAGCGACCCTGCAAAAGCCACTGGAAGTACCACCAGAAGACGACGTTTCTCGAGATCGCCACTTTGCTGAATTGTACACGAAAACACCTGACTTTACACAACTGGCACTCCAAGACAAAGAATTTGCTCTACTGTACGTCCTCACTGTTCAGTCCTTCCAGTGAACAAGCCCTCTGACGAAAGCTTTATAGATGGAACAAGCACAAGACAGATTTCTTCGATAACCCACAGTGTGTTATGCAACTGACCAAGACTCTTCTCAAGCTCGACTTTAGACTTGAGATTGAACTTCCTGATGACCGACTTTGTCCTCCTGTGAGATGGCTTCTTTTCCATGACGCGTCGTTGAGTCTATTGACGCGAAACTCTCAGGTCACGAATCGACACAACTATGTGCTGTGGTTAAAGGATCTCCTAGATAGCACTTCGTATGAGAAACCGGGCGGTAAACTTGTTGGTCTGGACATTGGCACTGGAGCGAGTTGTATCTATCCTCTATTGGGATGTGCTCAACGACCATGGGAATTCATCGCCACGGGTGAGAACATCATCCCTATTTATAAATATTCAACTAACAAAACGCAGACATCGACGAAAAGAGTCTCGAGTACGCTCGCAAGAATGTAGCCCTCAACAAACTAGAGAATCGAATCAAGATCGTGCAACGAAAGACAACAGACGCCATCATCCCCCTCGACGACCTCAACGTAGACAAGGTCGACTTCACAATGACCAACCCGCCCTTTTACAAATCCGATCAAGATATGCTCAAGAGCGCTGAAAAAAAGTCTCGACCACCCTTTACGGCATGCACAGGAGCCAAGGTCGAGATGGTTACCGAAGGTGGCGAGGTTGCTTTTGTCGACCGCATTCTTAAGGAGTCGCTCAAGTTGCGGGAGCGTGTGCGTTGGTATACTGCCATGTTTGGTTTTCTAACGAGCTTGACCGACTTTGTTGCCAAGCTAGGGGAGCATGGCATTGACAACTATGCCGTCACTGAGTTTGTCCAGGGCAACAAGACGCGGCGGTGGGCTATCGCCTGGAGTTTTGGGAGCATGAGGCCAACGCTGGAAGTTGCTCGAGGTATCAAGACGGCCGTCTCGAAAAACATCCTTCCAGAGATTACAGAAGAAAAGGTCGTCGATATGCCTTTGCCCGAGAAAGTCGGCGATTTCGCAGATCGATTCAGAGACGAAATTGCCAAGCTCGAGTTGATGTATTGGGAGTGGGACAAGGAGCGTCTTGAGGGCACGGGACGAGCGGCCGACAGAGTGTGGGCACGAGCATGGAGGAGACGAAAGCAACGGGAGATGCAGACCGAAGGAGCCGACGGGTCTAAGTCCGAAGGGACAAAGTGCGCCCTCGCGTTCAAGGTGTCTGTCCGCGTTGCTCAGGATCACATCTCTGTGAGCTGTCGATGGCTAGAAGGTCACGATGCAGTTGCGTTTGAGAGTTTCAGGGGGTACTTGAAGAAGACGGCACGGAGCATCGAGAAGGAGAGCACACAAACTTGAGTTTTGGAAAGGGGTACTGCTGTCTTTGTAAGGAGTGACTATTCTTGTTATCGCTATGTAAATGCTACTAATCTTTCCCTTCAGAATCCTACATATCGACGCGTTATCTGCCCCTCCGCGGGGGCTTCGTCATTGTTGGCTCAAGCCTTGATCTTTGTCCTGAAGGTCTCGAGATCAGCCAAGACTTCGGCCTTGTTCTTCCCCTTGACAAGAGCCCCCAGGATAATATCCTGCTCTGAATCAGGAGCCATGTTCTCGTTCTTGGGTGGGTTATTGTCCAGATTGGTCGGGAAAGGATATCCTTCTCCAACAGCTGAGATAAACATCTTGACCTCATCGCTCAGACCCTTTGTCTTGTACAGGGTCGTTAGGTCGTCCCAGGTGCTCTCCACCAGCGGCAGAGCATCGATCGTCTCCATCGGTTTGCCAAAGGCGCTGCTGATCTGGAGAAGGTTGACCAGACGGTTGATGTCGGAGGATTTGTTCTCGCCTGCGGCGTGGAAGAGAGCCGGGTTGAAGAAGAGGCCGTCGCCCTTTTGCAACGGGAGTGTGACGTACTTTTCCAGGAAGAATTCGTTGAACTCTGGGAGACGGTACGCCATGTACCCAGCAGAGAAGGCTTGGCTGAAGGGCAAAAGACGAGTTGGGCCGCTCTCGAGGGGGACATCGACATGTGCAACAGCGCCCTGGAGGGTCAGGCACTGGCTGGCAACCTGCATAGCTCGAGGATACCCGCCACAGCGCTCAGTAGACATGAACCCGAGATGATAGTCCCGATGAGAGACCTGCGGCTGTCCACCAGGTCTAACATTGTTGACCTGAGCAGTAACACGGTATCCAGGACCAAGCCAAGAACCAAAGATGAGATCGAGGTAAGGGTTGGAGTAGTAACTCAAGAACGAAGCCGGATCCTCGAGACCATGCTTGCTGAACGAGTTCCAGATACGATCGTTTTTGCCAGCACCAGCAAAGTGATCACCGGAAATCTTGGTACCTTCATTCTCCTTCTGGATGATTCTTGCGTATGTTTCCGTGGCCTTGTCGATGACGCTGTGGTCTTTGTATAGCCCCGCGGTGACAAGAACACCAGGTCCGTGAAGTAGAACACGATACCACTCATCCTGAAGAGCAAGTTTCTGCTCTTCAGTAAGAGTAGACCACTCTTCCAGGTTATAAATAGGAATATTCTCTTTCACATCCGCAGCGAGAGGATATTGCTCTCGAGTAGCCTTTTGCTCACAGATAGCTTTGAAGACATCCAGCGAAGGAGGCGGCGAAAGCTTAAACAACCTAGCCTGCCCCTGCTCCGCGAGAATACCGTCCTTGTGAGTTCCGTTCGAGGCCATTTTGGTCGTGGTATGTAGGTTGCAGAGTTTGAGTTGGCTTCGGGATGCGAATTCCGAGGCTCTTATAATGATGGCTGAGGCGGGGCTGAGACGGAATTCTGCCCGAGCGAGACGAGTGGCCATGATGATTGGATTCTTGCTTTTGAGGGGTAGAATATGTAATGGGATGCTGTAATTGGTAAATTGGGACGGTGATTTCGTCGAGAGGGGGAGATGGGTGATGGGTTTGGTGGTGAGGTCTGGGGAGGATGGTGGTGTTCTTATAGCTTCACTTTATGTGTCTCCACACTTAAGTACGGAGCGACGCCGATGGTATAGGAAGCCTTTCCACAATGCGGTATGGATACCGTGTATACAGAGATGTCTTTTTCTTCTGTATTATATGTTGGCCTTTTGCGGCCTAGCTACGATGGGAGTCAATATTGGCGCTGTACTTCTAGCACAATCTAAGCTACCAGTGACACTTACACACCCAACAAGTCCATTAAGCATCCCTTCTCTTTCGATTATCCTGCCTTTTCTTCTTAACAAAATGGCCTAAGCCTATCAATGCATATGAGAACAGACAGTTCAGAGATGTCGATATCTACCTGTGTTCCCAACTGTGCAGGCCAGGCGGATTGGCTGGCCCAGCTGGGTGATGGCTACACCACAGGCGAGCTTTCCTACTTCACAGGACCTCGGTTATGCTATCACATCGGAAAAGACGCCGAATTTCTGGGAACCCTTGATGATGACCGAGTGATGAGGGAGGAGCTGAGGTGGGTTGACCAGAGTCAAGCAAGTTACGTACTCCCTCAAAGAGTTTCCAGTCTTTGAGCCAGGTCACCGTCAGGTCCACCCTCTACCACGGCATTAACTACCTACCTAAAGTAGTATGCGTTTCTCCTACACAATATCGACGACGCTCAACCCCCACGGGTCTCTTCGACAGCCTTCTGTATCCCCATCAAAGATTCCAACACGTACATATGCACCAGCCACTTGAGCCGATTTCCGAAGTAAAAGTCCAGACATCATATCGGTATCGTATCGTCGAGCAACATCCGATGCGTCTTGAAGTACGCCTACTCCAAGTGCCAGAAAAGGTGAATCCGCCTCATCCGCCTTGAGAAATTCCTCCAAACTTTCCTCCGTGTCGAGGCTGTATATCATTCCCCTAGCCTCATCGCGAACATCGAGTTTGTTAACGTGGACTTGGTCGCCCTTTGTCGTTTCATGCTTGCCATGAGCTAGATCCAGGGACGCTTCATCAGTCTTGTCTTGGGCATCCGAGCTTCCACCCAACAAGTGAGCTTTCCATGTCCATCCTTTGACTTGAATTCTCCCCCCTTTCAGCTTTCCAAAGGGGTCACTTGTGGAATACTCTAGTTGGACATCAATCACCTCGAGACTCGTCCCTTCAAGCACCTGCGTATTCTGAATCATAAAGTACGGGTCCATACCCCCATCAACCGCTGAAGTCTTGGAAGCCCAACTCCAGGACGGGGCCAGGTACTTGGTTGTCTCTTTGACTGGCGCTTGTCGATACCACATCAGCCCTCTAGCAATGTCGTTTCTCCACAGGCCAGCGCAGTAAGTATCTCCTGTCATCCTATGCACTTCTCTAGCCAAACCCGAAATTGCAGGAAAGAGGTCATCTGCGTATGTGAGCTTTCGGCCACAGAAGTCGATGACAATACGAAGCCACGCCCCATATGCATCTGGAGGTTGGTCAGAGTCCTCGCTGCTCGCGACAACTGGCGTAGATGCCCCATTCAAGGCAATGAATGCCTTTGGGTTAGTCCAGTTCAAGGGGAGAGATGCCGAAAGAATCGGATTCCGATCAGCTTCAACTCGACCACAAGTTCGGCAGTGCCAGATAATCTGCTCTTGTGTAAAGTATAGAGTCCGAGGTGCAAGCATAGTCTCTTGTAGTACCCAGCCCCGGAGCTCGAGTGGATTAAAGAGTTTGGAATCCAGCATGTCTTCAAAGGATAATAGTTGCTTTCTGATGTAGATGTTGGATATTCCGTCAGACGACTTGCAGGGAACCATGGTTGCGAAGTTGGCAGACCCATTGAATAGAACAGACTCTCGCTTCGCTAGGATGCCCTTCTCTGCGCTGTTTGGATGACTTGCTGCAATGGAGAGCGTTGCATCTTTGTAGTAGCTCCCCATCTTTGCTGATTCCTTAACCCAATCGTCAGATGAGTCTTGCAGGATACAGAGTGAGTCGATCCAAAGATAACGAAAGCCCAATTCTCGTGTTACTTTGATAGCATCCTGAAATGTCTTCGATAATGACGTCCAGGGAAGTTGTTGACAGTGGGCTTGGAGGTTCGATTGGACGGTGGTGAGGATTTTCTGGCTCCCCCATCGATGGCTTAGAGATATCCACTCGCCAAGCTCTCCATTGGATAAATGCAGATGGGCATCCTCTGAGCCATCACTTGGACCTACGTCAATGACTCTCGTTGGGAGACTTGCAGTTCCTGGGCGCCCGCAGCCTGAATGGTGGAGAAGACAGGTTTCTAACAAAGATTTTGCAAGGTCAAAGACCTCAGGCAGCCCAGCTTCTGGGCTAACAACTCTCCCGGTGAACATGGAATGCTCTGCCATCCTCAAAGGCGATTAGCCGACATTGAAAGTATCAGTGGGAATAAGTAAGACAAACCTTGAGCGGTGAAAACGCCCAGTCGTGAGAGAAATGACGCGACTCCTTCATTAGACAACTTCAATCCAATACTATGACCAGTCTTTTCAGTTCTGAGCCATAGTTGTGATTCAACCTCGCGATGGACCCCATCAATGGCTACCGATCTAAATGCCTGGCACATCTCGCAGCCCTCGTCAGCCGCCTTCTCGAGGGCACTCCAGGAAACATGGTGCCGATATCCAAAAGCTGAGCGTTTATTGCGAGGCCGTCGGAGGAATTCTTCCCAGCTAATAGTGGCGGCAGCTTCATCTAGATCGATAGAGGCACAAACATGACAAAGCATGATGTCTATCTGCCTTTCTGAGTCTGTGCAGAGTTGAGGCCTTGCGAGTTAAAACAAGGCTTTGTTTCTTCCTAAGGGAATCTCACGGCTGACTAACGGTTGCCGCATCTGCGGTGAGCTGAACTGTGCCCGTCCAGTGGCTGGCTGGGCATGCAAGGCTGCCGAGTAACTGGCATGCTTCGTAGTAATTTCTTTAGTCTTTTGGCCCTTCAATTACCCGTATAGTTTAAGCTTCTGATAGGCTAGTTATGTGGGCTCTTGTGACACTTGTCTAGGACATACACCGGCTTCCCCAGTCATATTTACCCCATGTTTATGGAGTCGGTTGAACCAATACAATGATCAGATGCCTCGCCGAGATCTGTAGTCTAGGTAGGTTTAATCTGCGATTTGGTACGTATCAGCTCAGAGTCTCTTGCGAGTGTTGGTAGTTCAGAGGAGGCGGTATTCACAATAGCCGGTGGACATCCATACTCATCATCATAATGGGCACGTGAGACTCATCAGTTCATTTTACTTGTTTGTATTTGGTGATCAGTGTCTCTGATCCCGGTCGTTATTCTGGTGGGCTTTTGTGCCTCGTCATTATCATAGTTGAATAAGCAATCCTCGCTACCCCATTTTTCTCTGTCCCTTTTTAACCGTTCAGGTTACCAATGGTAATGCTCTTGATGTTCTGGTACTCCTGCAGACCGTAAAGACTGCCCTCCTTTCCGTAACCGCTCTCCTTGATACCACCGAAGGGAGCCTCGGCAGCGCTGATCTTGCCGGTGTTGACACCGACCATTCCGACCTGGATCTTCTGGGCAACACGCATGACGCGGCTGATGTCCTTGGAGAAGAAGTAACCAGCAAGACCGAACTCGGTGTCGTTGGCCAGGCGGATAGCGTCCTCCTCGGTATCGAACTCGAAGATGGGGGCAAGAGGACCGAAAGTCTCGTCCTTGGCGACGGCCATCTCCTGGGTAACACCGGACAGGACGGTGGGCTGGTGGAAGAAACCGGGGGAGTCGGGGGTGCTGCCACCAGTCTCAACCTTGGCGCCCTTGGAGGTGGCGTCGGCGACGTGCTCCTTGACCTTCTCGACGGCGGACTTGTTGACGAGGGGACCCTGAGTGGTGGCCTTGTCAAGACCGCCACCCATCTTGAGGGCGTTGACCTTGGCGACGAGCTTGGCAGTGAACTCCTTGGCGACGCTCTTCTGGACGTAGAGTCGGTTGGCGCTGCGGGTAAGGTTAGTCAAGATAAAACAGATCAGGGGAATGAGAAACATACCAGACACAGGTCTGACCAGAGCATCGGAACTTGCAGAACATGGCGCCCTCAGCAGCGAGGTCAAGGTCGGCATCCTCAAAGACGATGAAGGGGGCGTTACCGCCGAGCTCCAGGCTGACCTTCTTCAGGGTGCCAGTAGCAAGCTTGGCAAGCATCTTACCAACACCAGTGGAACCAGTGAAGGAGATCTTCTTGACAAGAGGGTTGGTGCACAGCTCAGTAGCGGCCTGGCGATCGCGGGTGGGGAGAACCTGGATGGTGGCAGGAGGAAGACCGGCCTGGACGGCGAGCTTGGTGAAGGCGAGGGCCGAGTAGGGGGTCTCGGAGGGGGGCTTGATGACGACGGAGCAGCCGGCGGCCAGGGCGGGAGCGATCTTTCGAGTGATCATGGCGGCGGGGAAGTTCCAGGGAGTGATGATACCGCAGACACCGACGGGCTCGCGGATGGTCATGAGGGTGGTGTGAGGGGTGGACGAGGGGATTGTGACACCATAGGAGCGGGTAGCCTCCTCAGCGAACCAGGAGATGAAGTTGGCGGCGTAGACGACCTCGCCCTGGGCCTCGGGGAGGGTCTTGCCGTTCTCGAGGGAGAGGATCTTGGCGACTTGGGCATTGTCAGTTTGGGGGCCATTGTTGGAAAGGCAGCATCACTCACGATCCTCCTGGTTGGCGAGGACCAGCTCATACCACTTCCTCAGAAGGGCACCTCGGCTGGTACCAGTTGTGGTCTCGAAGAACTTGGTCTGGGCGGCATCGGCGCTCTTGATGGCCTTCTGGAAGTCCTCGAGAGCGCAGTTGGCGACCTTGCCGAGGACGGTGGCAGTGGAGGGCTCAAAGACGTCAAACTTGTTCTCCTTGGAGACCCATTCGCCGTCGATGAAAGCATCCTGAATGAACAGGCTAGAGTCCTTGAGCTGTTGTTGACGATTGCAGGTCAGCGATTGACATCTTGGTGAGGGGCAGCAAGCAAGCAAAGCAAAAGCTTCATGAGTGAGGGGCAACTCACACCAGCGAGGGCCTCCTTGTGGTAAGTTTCAGCAGCCATTGTGTATGTGTTGGAGAAGCAAATAAAAAATCGCCAAATACAACAAGATGACAGAGAGAGAAAGAGAAGATGTGGAGGAAGAATCAAGAAGGAAAAAGCTCGAGAGGTCGGGTCTACTAAAGCTCCAAGAGCTCGCGCGTCGATAGGTATTCCACCCCAACCGACAGACGTCACATGGCCGCGTGAGAATTTCGACCCCGCCGGAGGAAGGCGCGTCTACGCCGTCAAGGTCCCGTCAATTCTTAATGGAGCACCAGTCAATTGAGGCCGTCGCCCATGGAGATGATCAATAGCCCCATACGGCTCACCTTTGGGAGTGTACCTTGAGCCGCCCGAGGTCGGGGGTTGGTACCGCTGGCGAAAAAAGCAGTGCGACCCTACTGCGTGAGGGTGACCTCCGAGACAGCCCAGACAGCCTCAAAAGAATCAAGATCCAGCCAGTTCCCGCGGGACTCGAAACCCGCAAGACCGGAACCGGAACCGGGCCGGATCCTCGCTCGGCTCCGGAGAGAAAGTTTGTGAGGGTCGTAGACGCCGCCGCCGGCTTTTAGTGGCGACGCAACAGCCGGCATCTGTCGGGAATCGAGGGGTTCATGTGGTTCAATTGCTGTTTCTGGAATGGAAGCGAACGAGGCATTGGCCTGACGGCATCTGGGGAAATGTGGAGTACTAATTCCATGGATGTGAATAACCCTCAGATCACTGTGCTGTCTGTGTCTGAGTAGAGACTCTAACCGCGTTTCCCATGATGGATGCTTTTCTACCCCCACCTGGGCTTTGTCATGAAGATGGATGCTCTTCTAGTGACTTCCTTGCGCTCCAATCCAGGGCGAGCGGGTGGCAGGTCTTTTAAGTGATGCTTTGGAGATGCTGGTCCGGATCTAGACCGGGCCGTGTTGACCTCTCATGAACATGTGGTACAACTGCACTGACTGACTTTGCGATGCTGCACAGAACATGGAGGGTCGATGATACTCTAGACAGACAACCACTATTGACATGGCATATCTCTACATCTAAACTAAATTATCCGTTGAAAAACAAGAGATTCATCCCAGGCTACGTAGAATTCATTCTCCATCTCCTTCGGAAGCTGTCTCAATCAGGTACATAGGTAGCTCCAAGCTAAACCCACCTGCTCCATCCATCCCGCCACCATGATGGCCAATTTTTTCTCCAAGCTTCCCGACGGATCCCGACCGGCTCATGCCACGTTCGCTGGCTCCCGTTGAAAATGTTGAATTGATGAATGGGGAGGCCAAGGTGCCCATCTCGATCTGACAAAGCATGGTCAGATTATTCACTTCTTTATTCTTTCTCTCGTTTCAGAGAAGAACCGAACCCACTGTCCATCATGGGACATCAACACCCCGTCGTCGGAGACTTGGTGCCTTGGTTTTCAGGAAAAGTCCGAAGCCAAAGCTATCACAGATTGACAGAAAGAGCACCTTGCATCACAAACCGTTCGCGTTTTCACCGACACCAGCATATACCCAGTTAGCGCACAAGCACGCGCACCTTTATGAGCTCGATACGAGTCCGCTCTAGGAAGTTTCCTCTACGGCTTCGTTACGATGGTGATGGCATAAGCATCGCCTTGACCAGAGCCAGATAATTTTCAGGTTAGGCGAAATACCGTACAGAGGCCACAGACGACACGCACCCGCCATTCCAAGAGATTCCAGCGCATTTGTGCCCGCATTATGTCGACGTCCTTCCTATTGACCGTGGACCGACTATGTGCGTAGGCGTCAGTAACCGCGAAATCTAGTCAAACGACCACATCAATTGTCCTCGGAATGATAGCCTTGGTCCGTCCTTGACGCTCAGGAACAGGCTCAATGCCATGAATGCTTCGGTTTCAAGATGGTCTAGGCGGAAATTTGTCGCTTACATTCTCAGGGCAACACCTGGAAGGTGGTTGGATCTGGCTTCAGGTTGGTACTCGGTAGGTAGGAGCCAGGCTATTGTCTCGACGATATCGAGAGAAACATAAAGCGATTATGCCCGCTGTCTCGGCCGGACCAAAAGATCCAGGAACCTTTCAACCTCACTGTCGACCAATAGCCACGATTGGGACAAGCATACTGCCCAGCGAGCAACGCGCACTCAGCCCGTCCCGGAGACTTCGCACAAGTACTCGAGTCCTGTCAGGACGACTAAAGCGCACTTCCACTTGGCTTAACCTTTGAGCCATTCACTGTCGATGCACTCAACTGAACTATATATTTGCTTGTAATGGTCCAACTTCCAGGTATATATATGACAGATACAGCCAGCAATCCTCCGGCCCGGACAGCTCTTGGCTCATACCTGAGGATGGCTTGCCCCTCGCAGCTTGACGGGCCCTATGACTTCGAGCTGAAGCTGGACCAGTACGAGGATGGCAGGTCGCAACCACTGAATCCTCCCAAGTGTCGCCAAAGATGTGTAGACATCAGCTTACGCAAACTATCACTGTCACCAGTTCTTTGATAGCCAAGGGGCTTTTCGCACAAGATAAATTGCGTTAACTCGTCGAGAGTTACCTCATCCTTGAGGGCCAGTCATAATTGTGATAGCAAAAAGTTTCTTTAGTTTCGCTACTGGGGCCCGAAAATGAGCTCTTCTTCCCTCTGCCGTAGATATCTCAGACGGCCTTTACCAGCCATTCTCTAAGACAGGTGAACTCTTGTCTTGAAAAACCGTAGCTTTGGCGATAGCTACGCTTCCGCTCCTAAGCATCCCTACCTATAGATGATAGGTATTGCATTCCTGCTTATGCATTTTTGGACTATCCTGCTTCTTGGCAACACCCTGAACCCGTATGGTTGGTTCTCGATTACAATAATTGAGACATTGATTCCGTGCGACGCAGATGTCCCCAGAATCCTAAGTTCTAATGCAAGTAGGTCAGGGATCACTCAGCCTGGGTACCTATCTGAGGTGTGTGCGCCTTCAAGCTTGCGTTGGGCTTTGCAAACTAGAGGCCGGTGAGCACATTCTTCCGAGATCGGCGGTGGCCTGTTCGCGTTCAGGGAAATTAGGTGCTGCCAGTGCTCATAACCTCCGGGCATGAGGTCCTGGCTGCAGTGACGGGTATGATGGCCTGCCGCAGCGAGTGGCACTTCTTCCTCCAAGCACAATTACTATCGGTGATATTTTAGCTTACTCTTTTATGGTATGTATGAAAGGCCCTTCCCTGCAACAGAAGAAACAATCTTAAAGAGATTTAGAGAAGGATCTACTCAAGACCAGGTGATATGCAGCTTGTCGTGGTGTTGAATTGTGCGAACCTGTTTGGCTGACCACCGTGCCCGCCTGACTAAAGCTCGATTCCCCCGCACACAATTCCCCACCAAACCAACTAACGCTGACCCTTGCTTCTCCTCTCCTCAATCAACCTTGCTTGCTTGACCTTTACCTTGACCTTGGGTGGAGTTGGGCGCTCCAATCTTGAACCTCTATTCAACCCACTCGAGACCTTCTCGTCCTCGCCTCAATCTTAATCCTGGAGTCGTTTTCATCTTGAGCGCGTCAAGAATCGCGCAGCTTCATCCGAGAAGAAACATGCCATCCTCAGCGCAGGGTCCCCCACGACGCAAGCACGTCACCACAGCTTGCGTGCCATGCCGCGAGAGCAAGGTCAAGGTGAGTCGTCGGTCAGATATCCAAACCAGTTCTACACTGGCATTTCATGACCATGAACCAACTGACCTCCTCAGTGCGATGGAGTATCTCCCATCTGCTCCAACTGCAAAAACAAAAACAAAGATTGCCGATACCAAGCAGGTGATGACAAGCGCAAGTCAGTCATGATCCCGCTGTCGCATTCACTCATGCTCACTATCCTATGCGCAGACTTTCTCTTCGCGTCGCTATCGAGCTTCTCTCTGGACGCATCGAGCAGCTGTGCAATTTCATCGGCGAAAATTCACTTGAACCTCCACCCATGCCCAAGGAGGAACAAGAGGCTCTCATCAAGGTACTTGGCCATCTAAAACTGACGCACACATTTGCCAGCAAAGATGCTGCGAGGGCACCATCAAATGGCACCGCCTCTCCTCGCCAATCACCAGGCCAAAACCAACCAAACGCGAACACCGCGATAGAGTCACTCCCTCCTCCCCCGGCACCTTTGCCGGTCTGGGATAGGGTTGATAATGGTGCACAGGTTGCTGTCGTCACCCAGCCTGATCTGATGGCTCCTCCACACGCCATAGGGGATTCGGATGGCCTCGATGTCATCGGACGCCCAACTCCAGATGATCAAGTCTCTGGATCTCTGGCAGTCAACCCTCCTACTTGGACTTGGAGCAATCCTGAAGACCCAAACTTCAACTTCCAGCCTCCGTTTGCCCTAGACTCGGACACCATAGGTGGCATGCTTCCGTTCCCGACTCCCGGGTCGGGCGAGCACCACTCAATCAAACTTCCTAGCGGCCCAGGATCCGACGAGGCAATCAGTGACACAGAAAGCACCGAGGTACTTGTCGACCAGCTTTCTGATCGCATCGGATCCCTGCAAATAGGACCTGGGGGACAGGTGCGATACTACGGGCCTACATCTAACTTCAATCTTGTCGAGATGCCTGCGCCCGACAATCTTACTGTCCATCGCACTGTTCGAAACAACGGGCAAGAATATCTCGACCGTCTTGGCATCGGCAAGTCTGTGCCAGCTGACCTCGAGGAGCATCTGGTCAACCTCTACTTTGCTTGGCAAGATGCAGCCTTCCATGTGGTGAACCGAGCCATGTTTGAAGAAGCGAGGATCAACTGGCGCGACAGCAAGGAAGACACGCAATACTATTCAGAAGCGTTGCTCAACTCAATGTGAGTCTACTTCTTGACACTATGATGCAGGTGGCTAACACTTGTGGAGATGCTCCTTGGGTGCTGCCTTTGAATCGAGACACCATCCAACATTTGTCACGTTTCCCAAATCCCTATCCGACTTTTTTGCCGACAGGGCCAAGGCACTTCTTGAAATCGAACTTGACTGTCCTTGCTTGGCGACGGTGCAGGCCATGGTTGTCCTCAGCAGTCACGACATTGGCTGTAAACGAGATGCGAGGGGATGGCTCTATAGCGGTAAGTGAACCTGTCGTAAACATGAGCCAGTACTGATTAGTTGCAGGAATGGCTATGAGGCTGGCCTTTGACATGGCTCTTCATGTTGACTTGAGTCCGTATGTGGCGAAGAAAGCCGTAACTCAGGCGTCTGCGGATCTGCGTCGCGACATTTTCTGGGCAACGTATACAGTTGACCAGTAAGTACCTCCTCTATATTCGGCTGCCCTTCTCTAACGGACTCTGAAGCATGTGGGGATTCTATCTGGGACGGCCGTTCCGCATCAACATGGAGGACGTCACTGTTGCCAAGCCTGTCGGAGACATCAGACCCGAAAAGTCAGGACAATGGATTCCTTATGTCTCCAAAAAGTCTTTTGAGGAGCTCACCCCACTACCAGACTACACAGATGAGCTACATCGACAAAGGACCCTCCTCAGCGAGATAATGGTTCCTCTTGGATACGCTCTGTGAGTCTGGCTCTCTGACAGTCTGAATTGAACACCACTGACCTGGATACAGGTATGGAAGCAGAAAGATTCCAGCTGCTACTCTGCAAGAAATGAATGTCCGGACTGTCGAAGAGTTGCTCAATTGGCGGGCTGATCTTCCCGCTGTGCTCCAAGTTGATCTCGATGATCGCGAGACACCATACCTCCCACACGTCATCCTCCTACAGTCAGTATACAGCTCATACATGTTGAACAATGCTAATAATGCCTCAGTATGCAATATCACCAAAATATCATACACGCTCACCGCCCGTGGATGTCACGAACTTACGCACAACCATTCCCTCCACAGGGCCCTGGAGCGGCACACGCACGCATGATGTGTGTCGAATCAGCGTACGCTATTGCCAAACTCCTGCAACTCTACGAGGTACGCTATGCACTCCGCCGCATGAACATTCAAGGCGTTGGAATCGCGTGCTCAGCAGCGTTGCTACTCATCTTTGCCGCCGTGACAAACTACCAACGCCAAGGTGAGAATGAGATTGGTCTCCATCTGAGTGCCTGCTTCAGGGCACTAGATGAGCTAGGAGCTACATGGGAGAGTGCCAAGAGGGCCAGGGACTTTCTCGTCTTGCTACAGCGGCAGTGGGAGCTCCACGGACGGACGGCAAGAGCACGACGAACCTCGCCAACAACAGCGGCCGACTCTGTTCCCCGGAAGCGAACGCGAACTTCACTCGATAATGGCCAAGTTCACGGCGTATCGCCGCCTCAGCTTCGACAAGGGCTTCTGGGGCAAACGGGTCCAGCTGACATTGAGATGGGCCTTGACCTTGACTGGATCTTCACGGGAGATGTGTATCCGATGCCTCAAGATCCGATGACAGATCCGTGAGTTTGAGGTATCCTGAGCATCACGAGGTGGGCTGAAGGTATAGCTGGGCCTCGTTCTGCCACTCGAGTCTACCAACATTCTTCTTGCATGGCACACAACATTGACACAACCATCCATGAGAAGGCTCAGTACCATTGAGACAAGATCATGGAGACGATTGTCTAGCTCTACGCCTCAGGCATGGCAAAATCTGGGAATTCTTTTCCCGTCCTAAACGAGGACATCTATGCCTGTCTGTGGGTCATCACAACGAGAACGACCAGTATCATTCGTATCCTTCGAGCACCCTGCTGGGTTTCGGCCCAGCTTGTATATGGCCAATTGGGCTAGCACCAGCTCCCGCCTCCAAATACCAAGAACATACTTCGCACATCTTTGGCATCTACTACCGCCACAGGCTCACCTCAAGCTATGGCACGACTCGACTCAAGTGCTCATCTGCAACACGTTGACGATTACCGCAAGACATCCTGGGAGGATCTCAGCATGAACGAACACCAGCCAGCTTGGTTCCTTCAAAAGGGGACTTGAAGCATCTTGCTTCAGATTACCAGCCCCTTCTTTGGATGTCCTAATCAGGAGGCAGCTGGGGCAGTGGCCTTTACTACATCTTTTTCTTCGACCAGCAGACTTCTGGGCCAGCCCTCGGCTCCAACACTCCCCTAGAGGGTCGGCCCTTGGCCCCAGGACTCGACAGGACCGGCCTTTCAACGCTGGACAAAAACTACCTTTCGCTCAACAATCGATTCATCTGACGAGGGGCACACACCTTGGTACAAAGATCAACATATTGGAGAGATGGCAACCGTAACGAACTCATATCCTCTTTATTTGAGACAGCATTGGGAGGGTTAACAGGACGAACTCCTTGCCGTCTGAGGGCAGTTACAGTCATGAATCTTGAGCCCCATGTGGGGTAAAACCACTCAACGTGGTTCGCCGACTGGAGGTCGTTGAAGTAGCCAAGGCCATCCTGAACGCACATGGCCAAGGCCGTTCTGAATGCACACGGCCAAGGCGGTCCTGAATGCGCATAGGCGGCTAAAGGCTTTTATTTCAGTCCATTATACATGGATCTTTCCTTGGGGAGTATATAGCCAAGGCTATCTTGAACACTCTAGTCAAGGCCATCCTCAATGCGCATAACCAAGGCGATGCTGAACGCCCATGGCCAGCTGTTTGGACTCGTGAAGCAGCTCGGGTATTCTGAACGCCCATGGCCAGCTGTTTGGACTTGTCAAGCAGCTCGGGTATTCCGTGAGATCACCCTCAACAACAAAAGATGGTCAAAGTACCCGAAGTACGCCCTTATTGGGCCGCCCGGTTCTTCTTTACCTAAAACACGACGAATTCAAGGGCGGAAGACATTGACCACATGGCCGACTCTGCAAAGCCCCCTTCTTGGGGTGGAGGATGAAAGATTTCACCCATGTGCCCTACTTGATAGGGTGGGTTCGGTTTCGTTTCAGTCATTATGAGGAGAACAAGTGTACGCGTCGCTCAACTAACTGGAAACGGCATCGGAGTGAGGAGTCTCCATGGTCCCGCCATAGCGGGAAAGGGGGATGGGTTTCCATATTACTCCTTCTTGGGGCCCAGAAAAGCAAACATCATATTGGTGTTTGCTTCTCTGGGGGTGTATCACAACCCTTTCGACTACATCCCCAGTCTGTCAAGATCTCATGTTTCGAAGGCGACCAGAGAGGCAAACATCACATTGGTGTTCTTGGGAGGCTTGACGTGTTCAATATGGCGGAACGAGTTTTTGGGATACCCCTTATTGGGGCCCCAGAGAAGTAAACATCACATTGGTGTTTGCTTCTCCGGGTGTATCATATATCCCCCGGCATCTTGAACTAATGACCAGTGGGACCCTTCTTCGATACCGAAGCAAGGTGTATCACGAAGAGGCGCGATCTCTTCATGATCGCTTTGTCAGCATCGCCAAAGTTGAAGAACTTGACACCGCCATGCCCAGGCAAATAGACCAGAGAAGCAAACATCACATTGCCGTTTTGAGGGCCTTCGACTCACCGACATGGGGGAACGAGCCCCTGGCTCCGGCATGAACTTCATGTCTCTCTGGCCTAATATCATCACATTGGCATTCTGAAGGCCTTTGGCGCATTCGAAATGGCGGAACGAGCCTCCATGGTACCCCTTCTTGGGGCCCCACAGAAGCAAACATCACACTGGTGTTTGCTCCTCTGGGGGCGCATGAAGTTCATGCCAGAGGCGAGCCCGTCAAAATCCCATGTTGAGAAGGGACAATTTTGTATGAAGGATGGGAGTATATGTCGAAGCACACAGAATGGCCGCCTCCGGCATGAACTTCAAGTTCTGCCGAGCTAGCATTGCTAGCTCGTTAAGATCTTGTGGGGGAAGGGAATGATGGAGAATAATGTCATTCGCGATGGCCAAGACGAGGCAGATCAGACATCTGATGGCAGGCATCTTGAGCACAACTTTGAGCAGGAGATGGGACAGATGTATCTGGGAAGGATTGAGAGAGGAGGAACGCTAAAGTCGAAACACAGGTCAATGGTGATGTTGCTCCGGATAGCAAAGACAAAAGAAGGGAAAGATGGGAGGCATAAAAAAAGAATAAATAATTTTCTTTCGCCTGTCTGCCCCTGACGTGATTGACTCTTAGCGATGAGCCTTGATTGAGAGTTGTCTAAGCATAATGCCAATGTATGCTCATATTGTTACTCGTGGCTATGCAATGCAATCTACCCATACCTATGCTACTGATGCCAGGCCAATTCACGCTAGTTATACAGACTCCCCATGAAGACCAATACCCGCCAGAGAAGAAAAGAATACAACCCATAAAGCAACAACTCCTAACC
Source organism: Fusarium sp. AF-6 (assembly GCA_003947015.1). Lineage (NCBI taxonomy): Eukaryota > Fungi > Ascomycota > Sordariomycetes > Hypocreales > Nectriaceae > Fusarium > Fusarium sp. AF-6. The sequence goes on from NKCJ01000311.1 coordinate 40,221, forward strand.
CAAAAAACGCTCAAAAAACAGTATCACCCCTATACGCCTTATCAACAGTCCCCTTACAAACCTCATCCTCCATCCTCTTCCCATCCCACATAACATACCCAATACCTCTAAGTCCATAAACAAACCTCATAGGAGCAAAGGCATGATCACCTAGACGGAACCTCTCATGTACTCTGTCATAGTATACCTTTGTCCACATCTGTCTTGGGTGGTCGTCGTCCTCGTCGACTTCTTTTGCTAGTAGATCCATGTCTGCTACACGCCATACACCTCGTTTCTCACTTGGTCGTTTTCCGCGGTTGAATTCTTCTAGGTCTTCTTCTAGACAGCTTTGGCAGAGGTTGCTTGCTTCGCCGAGAGAACATTGCCATTCTTCATACGTAGATGCTTTGAGGAGTTGGCTTAGTCGAGGGAGACCAAGAGATAGCTACATATGTTAGTCAACTTGATGTAAAGTGTTAAAGGGCACTTACACATCGTTGCTCTTCGAATAGCTGCGTCTTTTCAGTCAACCACTCTGTCAGGTTCTCACCCCATTGAAAGCCATTAACAACGACTTGACGATAGGCTGGAGTAGCCGACAGGATGGTCAGCATGACTATTTTACCACACAAGATGTTAAAAGTCGTTCAAAACAAAGGAGTGGAAGGGGGAGTCATCCGTTTAATATACGAACGAAAGTGTGTTCTAGGGACGCACCACCAGTCAGTCTCGTCTCGAGATAATCGTAAACACAAGCCAGCTGCTCATTCACCCAAGGTGAATGTCTATCAAAGAAGAGTTTCTTCTGCTTCTTTTCCGGCTTCGTATCTTCTTCATCATCGTAATAATCGTCATCGCCGTATCCAGAAGGAAAAAGGTCTTGTTCCTTTTCAAGAACCTCTTTATCTAAAAAGAGGTTTCGGTAGATCTGGAAACGGTACAATGCTCGCGAGATACGATACTCTTCTCCTGCAGAGAGACCTTGGTCATCCGAGATTGGCTCGTCGCTGTTTACACCGTAGAGTCTACGTAGAGAGCAGAGGGTAAACTCTTCACGTAGCTCCGAGAGGGCATCGTCGATGCGTCCGACTTGGATAGCTTGACCGAGGGACAAGTGTGGTAGACCACCGAGGGGAGTGTCGTAGCACTTTGTCAGGAAGGACTCTGCGTCTAGGCCGTGAAGGTCTCTGACGGACTTTTGTGACGTGTATGCTGCAATGGCTAACGGCAAGAGGTTCTCTGGGATCTGGGAGCGGAGTATGTCTAGGGGTAGGGATGGTGTGTCTAGTAGGGCAGAGTAGAAGATTCGGTGGCTCAGCACTACGGGGGGTAGAAGCTGGATATTGTCCAGTAGACGGAGGATGTCAGCGACGAGATGTAGAGGCAAAGATGTTATAGAAGCCATTGAGTGTCTTGTTTGAGTGTGGAAGATGACTTGGAGGAGCCTAGCTCCAGGTCTCGTTCGATATATAAGAGATGACCCATGGTTTATAGGAGAATCTCGGAAGGATAAAACGTTGCATGGACGATTAATGGCACGACTTGCACTGTGCCACGTTGGTCAAAGCACATGAAGTCGACACTGTAGTGGTATTACTGGCAGACAAAGTGGTCTCATCCATCTCCCCACACTCGCATTCCGCACCCTTGGATCTAAGATATCGAGATAGATTGACGACATTTTATTACGTGGAGAAGTACGGGGTTCCGATATGATATCTGAATATGAGGGGGGAAAAGTCTGGGCATTTTGATTTCATTATATTCATTGAGTATCAGCATCCAATTTTTGTCTACTGAACAAAGTCTATGGTTTCCAGTTTCCTTTTTATTTAACCGTTAACCCCCCTTTTTTTTTTGTCTATCCATCCATCCCATCCCCTCGATCCTTTCTCCCCGAGTCTGTCCGATCCGAAAAGAGCGCATCCAGGTCAATGCGCACCTGAGATGCGCGGCCCGAAAATCCAACGGCCGGGCGGCTACCACCAACGACATCGTCCGTTTCATCGAACGTCTCTGCCTCAGGCCTCAGCGACAGCCTCCTCGGGAGACTCCTTCATGCAATCCTCCTTCTCGACCTCGATCGATGGAACAACGATACCAAACTTGTCGTAGGGAAAGTCGACCAGGCTGTTCATGTACTCGGCCCAACCATCGTTGAGCTCCCCAACCTGATGAAGGTCAACCTCACCGGCCTCGCCAGTACGGCCTGCGAGAACCTCCTCCTCACGTCCAGCGTACTCCTTCTTTAGCATCGGGTGAGGACACCAGATGACGCGCATACCGGCACGACGACCAGCCTCGACGCCTGGGACAGAGTCCTCGAATACAAGACACTCCTCGGGGGTGATGGGTCGCTCACTAGCGGGGAGTGAATCGTTGATGGTCTTGAGAGCGAGAAGGAAAATGTCAGGCAGGGGCTTGCCTCGACCAGGAGTCAGACGGGAGTCGTCACCTAGAACACGACGGTGCGAGGGAAAGACGGCAAACAACTCCTTAAGGTGATCCGTCTTGACGCGGAAGTTGCCCAGGTGGGAGCTAGTAGCGAGGGCAATGTGAACGCGGTGAGGCTCACCGTCGTTCCCGTTGGTCTTGGCCTCAGCGACAGCAGCACCATCCTTGACCTCCCAGTAACGAGTGCGACCGAGGTGACCCAGCATGTCGACAATACCAGGCAGAGGCTGAGTATGAGGGAACAGCTTCTTCTGCAGGGCAGTATTCTCGGCGAGGTACTCCTCGGGGGAGATGGGAAGCTGAGCCCACTCGTGAAAGATCTTGTTGGCCTGGGGACCAGGTCGACCCTGGAGCTTGGCCTTGATGGACCAGGGCAGGGTTCCTTTGCCGTACTTTTCGAGGATCATGTTGATGCAGTTGGTGTAGATGTCTTCGGTGTCGAGAAGGAGACCGTCCATGTCGAACAGACAGGCCCGAACGGGCGGGAAGCTGCAGAAGCTCATGGTCAGCGTTGATTGTTTTTCGTTATCGCAGCAGATCAAAAACATACTCGGTACGAGGAGCCATTGCGGCGGACAAAAGGGTTCGTAAGGGAAGAGAAAAGGCAAATGGGTATCAAGCGAGTCGAGGGCTCAAAAGAAAAGCAAGTACAAAGTGCCAAAAGAGAGGGAAGCTCAGCTTGGGGAGAAAAGAGAGGAGAGAAGACAGATTGAGATCGAGGTTTTTTTTATCTTTCAGCTGTTGGAGGGGCAGTGATAGCGATAGCGGGAGAAGTGACTCTTCTGACCGTGATTCACTAGCACGTGGCGGGGAGTGCTGGGCGATAAGCGTTTTGTAGGCGAGCCCCTCAGTAGATCCTCACTAGAGGTCCCCCCGCGGCGGGGACTGATGGATGTCGTTTGCGACTAAGCTGAATAAGGACTAGGCTGTTCCGTCGCCGGGAACAACCTCCACTGGAGCCGTGAGGCTCATGGCTGCCCGCCGATCAGGAGTCGATCTTCCTTAAAGTGAACCTAGACACGACAACAACACGTCTCCATCTCATAAACAAGCACACAGCGTCTCGGTTTCCATCCTTGCCTAAGATCATCTCGAGTCGTTCTCTTCTTTTAGACCGCTAGTTGCGTGGTTCATATCTGAAAAACTCTTTAACTCCCTCACCGACTAAGCTCGTCAAACCTCGCAACTCCCAGTCTGCATCACGTCAATAGTGACACGACTCCCGCTAGACCACAACAGAAATGAGCTCAACCGATAACAAAAAGGATGACGCGATAAAGAAGCCAGATGTCGAGGTGGACAAGGATAAGACTGATGGGGTTGATGGTGAGGAGTTGAGGTTTTCACCTGAAGAGGAACAAGTATGTTGTATTTATTTACCCTGCATAGGTTATATCGATCTACCACGTTACATATCACCCACTCCATTTATTAATTCTCATACTTTTCGACTCCTTCAAACTCTACTCTCTTCATCCATTTATATATTAATCATCTAACATCCTCAGGCCCTGGTCGATGAATCCACCGCTGCCAAGGAAGAAGCCAACGCTCTCTTCGCCTCCAAAGAGTATCAAAACGCTCTAGACAAGTACGACGATGCAATCACCTCCTGTCCAAAGTATCTATACTTCCCACGAGCTGTCGTATACAGCAACATTGCTGCCTGTCACCTCAAGCTAGAGCAATGGAAAGATGCCATCAAAGCCGCCTCGGATGCCCTGAGTTCACTGGAGAAGCTTGAACAAAAAGATCCGCTATTGAATCCAGATGGAAAGAAGGAGGAGAAAAAGGAGCAGGATGATGATGTTGAAGAGGAGATTGTCAGCTCTGGCGCTACAAAAGCCGCTCCAGCTCTTGATTCCGACGACGCCGTCAAAACCCTCAAAGCAAACATCCAACGCATCCGCAGTAAATCCCTCATGCGCCGAGCCCGAGCCCGCTCCGAAGCAGGAGGCTGGCAAAACCTAGCCGGAGCAGAAGAAGACTACAAAACCCTCGCCTCCAAACCCGAGAGTCTAGCACCAGCAGACCTCCGCATAGTCCGAACCCAACTACGACAACTACCACCACGCACGAAAGCAGCCCAGGAGAAGGAGATGGGGGAAATGTGGGGGAAGCTAAAGGATCTGGGGAATGGTATCCTTAAGCCTTTTGGTCTTAGTACGGAAAACTTTCAGATGGTCAAGGATGAGAAGACAGGTGGGTATAGTATGAATTTCCAGCCCGGCGGGGGCTCCTCTGAGAAATCCTAAGGATTTTTTGAAGCAATCGAAAAAAAGACAGGTTTTTTTCCTTCTAATTCTGTTGAACTGGTAAAAAGTCCCAGAAAGATAGAAGAGAGTTAATAGGCATGCCAAGAAACTCCAACGCCGTCTAAACAAACCTCGACATATACTTGAGACACACTCCTTTTTCTTTTTCAACAACTCACAACTCTCAGTCCTTACATCTCTCACAAGTTGATTGTGAACCCTCGTCTCAGAGAGAGGGAGGGTTGAACGAACCCGTCCGGTTTGGCGGTTCGTACCAATTCTGGTACGGATGGTTGGGTAACTTGAAATCAGCAAAGCTCAGTGGGTTCACCGGCGTCTTTGTTCCCACTGCAGCCATCACAGGCGGCGTCGATACCCTCCCTGACATCAAAGGCATAGAAGCCCTCCTTACGGATGGCATCCCTTGACTCTGACTTGAGTCCGCCTTTGGACTCGAAACGGGTAACTTCATCCGTTCCCAACCCCAGACCTTTTTGAGTTCCATCTCCACTGCGCTCAGACGCCAGCCGCTCGTCGTGTTGATCCTGTCAAGCATGTCGAGAACCTCGGCCTGTTCGCTGGGATTGGTGAGGACGGCACCTGCGATTGCTAGGCAGCGGATGGCCACGATGGAAACGCTACGGTCGTTGGTGTGCGCTACGATGCCGCAGACTTGGTATGCGTGGTGAAGTTGCAGAAATCGCATTCTCTCGGAGGATGTGATGGACTCGAGGGGATGGATCTGTGAGAGGATGCAATGGGCAGCGTGGTAAAGCAACCGACCCAGCGTTGCTTCTCGCTGTATCATCCTATCTCAAGTTAACATAGACCTTCACTAACATTTCATAGGCGTCTTACCATATGCGAGGGAATGACGACTTTGCGGCCGACTTGGACTGCTTCACGTATCCGAACGGATGCATCGTCCTAGGACAGTTGTTGTTCCAGTCATCGCACAACCTCTTCAGTTCATGCCACTGAGACATTCGGTTCCCCAGCCAGATCTGTTCATCACTTGGGCCCATATCCTCAGGCTTGGTCCTTGTCGCTCGAAAGTTGGCAACCTTGGCCACGATGTAGAGAATACGGTGCACCCAAGCCTGTTCATTCCCAATCTCACTTTCAGGACCCTGACCAGAAACTTCAAAGTCAACACCCCATTCGTCTGGGTTCCATGTCGTCTGCCAGTTGGCCGCCAGACAGTTGAGAACCTCGATCCCAATGTTCAACCAGAAACAAGCAGATCCGATACCAGTGCTCCTAGCATTCCACCCACATTCACGTATCAAAGCCCTTGAACCTGCAATGTGGCTCATCCTCTGGGCGGGCTTCTCACACATGATCTCGTACACGTTGAGGACGATGGCAGTGGTGGCGCACTCGGCCGTGTTCCGGTCGGGGTTCTGCAGACTGCGGAGAAGCTGTGTCGTAGCCGTGTTGTAGTAGAACAAGGCCTTGTCGTGGTTCTCTGGTGATACGAGAGAGATGTGCTTGACTCCACATGCCAGGAGGGCGTTGAGGAGCATGGTCGACTTGAGGGCGTGGTACGGTATGTTTCTACCAAAGTGCTTGTCCTTGTTGAACGAGTCCATCCATACACCAACCTCTTCGACAAAGATCTGCATGTAGTAGACTTCGTCGGCCGAGGTTAGAATGTCGCGCCCCATGGTCTCGCTGGGGAATGGTTGGATGGGGTTGTCGTGAAAGCTCTGCTCAACAGGTGCTCTCTCCATCCTTGACGGCTTGTCAAACTGGGGCATTTCCAAATCGACGGCCTCAATGCTTGCTTGGTGCGGGGATGGTCGTTTCCTTACTGCCACAAGTTGCTCCTGGTTAAAGTCTGGTCGCGGGGTTGTGGTGGAATGGGTTGACGATGAGGGAGTTGCAATATTGGAAACGTCACTTATCATTCCTCCGCCATCATTGGCTTCAGCCCTTGCCATTTCATCCTGGTGCTGAAGCAGAGATGTTTCCGAAGCTCTCGGGGTGCTATCGTCAGGAGCCATGTAATCGTGGAGCCGCCTCGAACCCGGCCTATCATTCGGAGTCGGCTCCGGATACTCCTCCTCCGTCTTTAGAGGCTTCGGATCCTCTTTTTCGCTGACACCATCTGGGCCCAGATCATATGGGGCATAGCGACCTAGACCACCCTGGTACTCGGATGCGATCTCTCGAGACTCGTCTTGGAACTCGACTAACACGGGGTCAGCACAACTTCTCCAGGATCGACTGGTAATTGCGTACCTGCCCACTCCTCGGGAGGTGGCATAGAAGCAGGCCTATGGAGGTTAATTTCAAGAAAGTTGAGACGTACTCCTCGTTTGCATTCACGGCCTCGCTTGCGACAGTTGAGGCAATCCGGCGAGGCTTCATCGCACTTGAGGTGGCGCTCCCGACACGTAAGGCATCCGGTCCGCACGCGTTTTCCCTTTGCCGGTGTTGAAGCTGAGGTCCCAATTGTCCTTGGAGTCGTCATCCCTCTGGTGTTTTCCACCGACGAGATTGCCGGAGGCGTCTGATGGGTCCCTGTCCCGTCGGAAGCCGGGAATCTCTGATAGTGGAATTCGAGAGGAGGGCTGAATTGAGGAGGATGGTTGTCGGCCGTGTAGGAGAGCGATGGTTGGCCATGCCACTCTTGAGGGAAGGGCATGGTCTGTCTGTTTCCAGAGTCGTCATTTTGCATCGCCGCACCGAGGCTAACACCAAGCACGGCGATGTCATTGAGGCTTTGGTGCGCAGACACAGTTATCCGCCTGGCTCTCCGGGCAAGAGGCCAGGTGAGGGTTGAGTGATTATGTCCAAGTTTGCCGGGGGTGTTGGTGTTAGTGTTTGGTGTTAGTTGTCTAAAGACAGAGAAAGAGAGGCAAGGATCTATGATATCCTCCAACCTCGGGCAACCTCTTGTTCAATGCTTCTCTAGACGACCAACAAGAGACTGCGATGAAATCACAGGGATCCACGTCCACGGTCAACAGCCGGTCGGTTCCTGAATCCCCGAGTCGGGAGACAAGGCCGCGAAAGCAGGTTCGGGATTGAGAGCCGCCCCACCGTCGGAGGTAGGACCAGGCAGGCAGCGAGCAGCGCGCGCGATAGGGCCGGCAAACGGGGGACGGATGCAAGAGAATGAACCGGAGACGGGCTGCCTGCAAAGGACAAGAAAAGGACAAGAAAAAAAAACTTTAGGGACGGCAATTCCCAACGATAACCGAGCTCTCCTTTCCTTTTCTCTCAGACTCTAATCAAGCAAAGCAAGCAAGCTTCTTGGGGGGGGGG
>NKCJ01000312.1:0-47957 GCA_003947015.1 Fusarium sp. AF-6
GAAAGAAGAGAACGACACCCTCCACAACGGGCACGTTTTCTTCCCACCCCCGCCGCTTGACGGGAGCTAACGCTTCGCTCTTTTTAGCGGTTCGAGTGGAGAAATAGTTCGAGACGAAGCGCATGGCAATCATAACCCGAGGGGAGATCGATCCCGGGGAGGGGGGAAACGGACAAGGTCGGACAACTTCCATTCTTTGACATCCAATCCATCCATCCATGGTATGGGATGCTCTCAAGACAGAATCCTTCCCACGGAGGCGCCACTCTGACTGTCCCCCCCCCCGGTCATATGTGACAGCTGTTTCTGATTCAACGACGTGATGGGTACTATAAAGACCACCTGCCTGCAGCTAAGCAATGGGGACACGTCGGGTATGGCTGGCTATAAAGAACCACCCCAGTATGAATTGATCAGTTCAGTTCAGCTCAGTGGATGAATGTATCCGCAAGCCCATCCATCATCCAGTCCAGCCCAGTCTAGTCCAGTCCACTTCAGTCTCCAGTCTCCAGTCTCCAGTCGAACAGGTGTCACCAGCGCCAAAAATCCATATCATTCTTTCCTCCGTCACATCCTATATGGAACAAAACAGACAGCACACGAATCCTACTAACCCCCCGTCTAGAGGGGCGGACACAAATTGAAGCCCTTGGGTATCAGATTTTGCACCCACGACGCCTTGCCTTTCGCACACACAAAAATATCGACCCAAAAAAAATAATAACGTCCAATCCAATCCATCCCTAGATTCCATAAAAACTCACAACAAAGAAAAAAAAAAAGCCGTTGACACCCTGGGCTCAAGCCAGGTCCTGTTGCGACCAGTCTGGTTCTGGTGTCTGGTCTTGTTCCAACGTATATCCCATGCTTCTCCTCTTCCAACCCAAACTAACCATGGCAACAGCCTCCATCTTTTGACAAACAAGCAGATGAATAAAAACAAGACAACAGAAGCGAAAACAGACAACAACAAAAACACGCACAAAAAACCCGGTGCCAGTAGCAGAATGTGGCAACATCGCCGACCTCGCATCAGTGTGGGTGCAACCACTCTAGTCGTGAGCCGACTCCACTACCCGCGACCGATGTCCTCCTCGACTGCTGGCTTGTCCTGAATTTTGACTCATAATCCGAACTCTCACTCGCTGCTTGATTCGACTCTCGCCGCTCGGTAACCCACCAATAATGCAGCACATCTCGTTGCCACCGCAGAAGGTCGCGAATCTTGAGTCCTTGGCTGGTGGTAAACGTCACGTAGAGCAGCAGCGCCTTCATCGGTGACAGCCTAAGCTGATGCAGAAGCCACCGATTGACAAAGTCTGTCTTGCCACCCTCGTTGTGCGCAATGATGAGCCGGTCGATGGAATACTCTTTCGACGCAAGCTGCATCCGCCCTCGCTTGCTCGGATCGCTGTCTGGCAACTTGGCTGCAGCCTTCAGCGCTCCACCTGCCGTTGTTGGCACCTCCTCCAAGAGATGCTCCGGCTGGCTAAGTAGGACCGGGAATTTGGCATGGGCGAGGCTGTGGTTAAACCCGTCGTCAAGATCAAGGTCGATGTCCTCGTACCCTTGTTGAGGGTACAAAAGATAAGCCACATGTGACGATATGTGCTTCTGCATTGCCCCTTTCTCCTCGCACAGCTCCCGGAGCTGCGTTACCTTATCCTGTAGCTTAGACACGCTGGCAGACATTCGCTCTTGGTCCGCTGGGAAGTCGGCCAAGAATTCTTTCTCGGCCGTTGTCAACTCCATGTTTGCCGTAGTTTTCATCTTCAGCTCATTCTCGTGCTCTCCCTTCAGGAACAGTAGTTCATCGAGGTCCTCCTTGGCATTTTGAAGATCGCCCACAGCCGACATGAGCTCTTGGAACAGTGGGTGAGGGTCATCCGCAGGACCATTGGGAGAAATCCCCCTGAGCAAGTCCGGCGTGTCTTTGGTGTCGTCTTCTTCAACGTGCTCTGGTTCGGGTTCGTTGGGCGGCCGTATTGATATGGTATTGCCCACCGCGAGCAAGCTGAAGAAGTTGGTTTCCAATTTGTTGAGCTCTTCCTCCTCTTCGTCCAGAGTCATTTCTTGGTCCTCGTAATCACGCTCTAAAGCCTGATATTCGTTCCTCAAGCGCTGCATCTCTGCCAGCCGACGATCAACATTGCCACGCAACGTCTCAAGTGAACCATTTGGATTGACAAGCACAGGCCGTACGATGCCCATGAAGGCATTGTCAGCCTGGTCTCTGGCACGCCGCAACTCTTGGAGCCTTTTTCTTTTTTTTGACATCTGAGACTTGATATCATTTAATATGGCCCTTTGAGCTTTGAGCTTGGTCCAGAGTTGCTCCACTGCGTCCTCCGGGGGAGCAGATACATTGCGGGCATCACGTTTGTTGGTATCATTCGCCCCTGGTAGAGAATTAACCCACGTGTTGGTACTAGACCAAGGACGGGGAGTTTTGCTCCTTTCATATTGAGAGATCCATGTCGTGATCCGGTTGGTCATGGACGCCTTGCGGCGGATCACTCCTGGGGTAACAAGAGGCGCAGAGGGAGGCAGAGGTGGAAATTGCCGGGTACCAGGGGGTTCAATATGGCCCAGTTCCGAATCGGGGCCAAGGGAAGACTCCGACCATGATTCCGTGCCTGAATCAGATGGAGAGTCCGAGACAAAACGAACATCCAAATGGGCAGTCCGATTAAAATTGCTGGGCCTCCTAACCCTCGACGGACTACCGTCCTCAGCCAGGGCGCTGATCTTGGGTGGGGGTGTCAACTCGATGAATCTTTTGTGAGGCGTCGAACCGTGTGCTGGGGATTTTATGGCCGAAGTCCCGGAGTCTTCCGGCGTCGAGGCGGCCGGTGGCCGAGGAGGCGGTGACGGTGGAGCAGAGTCCGGGATCGTAACTTGCTGGGGCCGAAACGAATCGAGGTGTTGTCGAAAAGATGGCAACGACGTTGGCAGAGATGTCGGACGAAGGGTCTCGTGGCTCTTTGATACTGGTGGAAGCGAATGTTGATGAACAGGAGATGTTAGTTTCTGGGAGGACGATCGGGACGACAAAGTTGGTGAGCATCGTGGTGGAGGAACGAAGGCCGGGGGTGGTGGAGTGGAACGCGACACGACAGTGTCCAACTTGGTGATCCCGAAACTAGCGGGATGGAAGCTGGAGAGTGAAGCGACACTGTCGACGGGCATGGAGTATTCGGATATGGATGTGCTTCTCGAGGATGGCAACGACAGCAACAGAGCATCTTGGACCGAGTCATAAGGCTCGCCCTCGACCCGGCCCCGGGTTCGAGGATACGCATCAGTCCCAGGCACAGGCACAGGCACAGGCACAGGCACAGGCACAGGCACAGGACGAGGCGAGGATTGAACGTGACGAAGACAAGGACCTTGGAAGGTTTGCGTGAAGCTCTGGTGGTTATCGCGTACCACCACGGCATCCATGGACGATGATCAAGATGACTATGGCAAGGGAGCAGACTTCATGGGGGCGGCTCGTCCATACCTATCCCAAGGTGGCATCGATAGCTGGATGGGTGATGACAATAGTGTGATGGGTGGTGGATGGATGGATGGATGGAGCTGTAGCTGGAGCTGTAGCTAGAAAGTGTGAACCGAGGAGGCAAGAGGCGGGCGATCAAATGTCGAAGCAATGAATGACAATGCGGCTCTGCAGCTTTGCGGGGATAAAAAGAGAAAGAAAGGGAAAGAGCAGAGGTAAACTTTCCAGGTTTGGGATGGAGCTGGAGATTTGACAGCTGGAGCTCCGACGCGAGGCCCACGGTGTGCATGCTGGCCCTTCATTTCTTTTTCCCCTTCTTCTCTCCCTTCACTAATCAACCGCCGGAGGTGACGGGACGGGACAGGAGAGAACGAGATAAGGGGAGCACAGGCAAGGTCTGGCTAGGCGACACTCGGTACGCACTAGGCTAGGGGGAGGGCCCGTGTCTGGGGACTCGGCCACTAGATGCTAGCGAAGTTGCTAGCCCTGTTTTCGGGGAAGCTTGCCCCGGTTCCTGGATGGCCTGCTCTGATTCACCAAGGAGCAACACAATTAACAGGTGTTATTCATAGATGACATCCTGCCTATCAAGTGGAAACATGGTGTCTCATGTGAGAGGGCCAAGCCATGACATCTCTGCGATCCATATGGATACTGTGTGAGGTGGACGCAAGCTTGTCAGGCTGCATAAATAGCCCGTGAAGCCCACTGGAGGTCATCCCTGGGTGGCATGGCCTGGCCTGGCCAAGGAGCGGCACGAGCATGCATCCAAGCAGTTTGATAGCCAGCGGTCCTCCGTCGATGTCGCCGAAAACGGGGCTACGGGGCCCCCTCCTCCGGTCACCCTCCCTCTCTCCTCGGAGCCAGGAATAGGCCCACTTCACCGACTCGGCCGCTTCGTGCTTCGACTCGTCCACCGTCATCTCGAGATGACTCTTGAGGCTCTGTGGCTTCGATTTGAGGCCCACGAGGCCTGCAGCTGCCGTGGACTGTGTAGCGTTATCACTGGGAGGAAGCTGGACTAGTTGGAGCTGCCACAGTATGAGTATCCGGTTGGTGCCCCTCCCACACTGTACTATTTTTGACCACTCATCTTGCTCCATCCCAGAGCCTCGTTGACATTGTAACTCTACATGGTCACCTAACAACTTGAAGCTGCACGCGTTCAAAATCACTCACTCCCCTCCACTTCGTCTTGGTCCAATCACCCGTTCTCCGTCCATGTCTTCCCGCGCGCTGGCTCCATCCGGAGGGGCGTGTGCCTTCACCCGTCGGTCCCTCTTCTTGGAACGTCCTCCAGATGGGTGCCAGTGTGTGGTGCTCTCCAGTGAGCGCCGGGTTTATCTCGACCTTGGCTCGTTCTACTTCTCTCGCTTCCTCCTTCTTTGGTCTCTCCCACAGAGAATGGCTAGAGGTCGTCATGCGAGCCTGCATGTTGACTCCTCAGTCCCCTCCTTGAGTCCACCTCCTCCACTTCTTCTATCCCCACTTGTCCCCCGTTCTATTACTCGCTGGTGAATGCGCGACATAAGAGATGCTGGGCTGCATTGTAAAAAGCAACTGATAAGCTACGGCTGCCGCTCTGTTGTGCACTCTTCTCTCGGCCGTCCGGTTTTGTCCCTTTGTCTCGTCCGATAATCTCCTCGGGCTGGTGGGACTCGTGAGACTTGAGTTGTTCTGGCTGAAGCCCGTTCCCGTTGACTTCAGTCTACATCGCATCGCAGCCGTCTGTCTGTCTGTCTGCTCGACGCAGTACAACAGCTCCTACAGCTATAGCTACAGCCAAAGCTGCTGCTGTTGCCTCTGCGGCTGTTTCTGCAGATGCTCATTGCTCAGCCCTCCCTGCGATCATCACGGGCAGATGCCGATGCCTTGTTCCACCACCACCACACCTTCGAACAGTCCACCATCAACGACCAACCCCAGCTGCTTTAGGATATCAAAAGACCACCACTAGCTGACGCCCTCCAGCATATCTTATGCGTCTTCAAGTGGTCATCCTAGTCTTTGCAGATACTCTGACCTCCTACCGGCTTGCATGCAGCCAAAGACAACGAGATCCATAGGGACACCGCTTCCACCTCAACTGAGTTGACAGGAGAAACACGCAACAAGTCCCATTCCCGACTTTGAAACAAAAGCAAGACAGCTTCCCCGCGGCATTCGCCAAGTGTAGTCATTTACACCACTCCCCCTCCGTCTCGATACGTCGCCAGCACATCCACGACAGGGACCAACGGGAACCCCGACCTACGTCCCCGTGCAACCAAGCCGCAGTTCCCAGGTCCGGCTCGCACCTTTGGGGAACAGCTGAGCCGCAAGACCTGGTGCTATTCCGGCTCTCCTCTCTACCCTCTCTGGTCTTCCTACTTCCAGCTGTTGGTCTATTTCTACATAAGCCCCCAACCCACCATCTTCTTCATGTTGGTGCTTCTACACTTCCAGCCTCAAAACCAGATTTCCGGAACTTCGAATCCTGCACGTTTGCAAAGCCTTGGAGCCTTTCAAAGTATTGGCACCGGGCTTTGTGTTTCGATATTTATCCTGTTGTCATATTGAGCAGCTTCAACGTTGACGTCGGCTCACACTGCGCTGCCGGATCGTTTTAGTTGCTCTACCTTTATACTTGGGCGACTTTATTAACTGCTGCACGAACCAACTATACTGTTTCTCATCTGCTTGCTCTGGTTACCTTGTCGTTACCTCGGTATCTTCGATTTTGCACTCAGTGCTACAGAATCTTGATGCATGACTCCCTGCGCACAATGCCATCATGTCTATGTATTCATCAAGCAATGTTCAATGGTCTGACTGGATCTGGAATGAAGAATATGGCCAGCATTACCGCCAAGGTATAGATGTCAATGGTGCGTGACTCTCCTGGTTTACCCCCCTTTCTGAGAGAATGCCCGGCTGATCATGACACCCATAGGCGTGACTCACACACAATGGCACTCTGAAGCCGTCGAGGACCCTTCCACGCCTCGCGAACCTAATGAGGGACTACCTGACGTATCGACACTTACTCTCCAAGATCCCCCATCTCCGGGCGACGATGACCCAGCCAGTACGTAATACCATGCCAGGTCAAGCTTTTGGCTAGACCACTGTCATATGCATGACCATCCGACACTTTCATCCAATGTCGGCCTTGGCTAATGTTGAGCCGCGATAGATTATACTACAGAAGCAAAAAGCAAATCGAGGTCCAAACACAAATCATCGAAGTCAAAGGAGTCGAGGAGTTCAAAATCCAAGTCCAAATCATCGCATCGAAAAGGAAAGAGCCGTGCCCAAGAAGATGAAGATGAAGAAGAAGAAGAGCCAGAGCCCGCTCAGGCCTCTCAAATGTGTGAGTAATATTAAAGTCATATCCATCCTTCAACGAGTCTGACTAACTGAAACAGATTTCGATCATGAGACCGGACAATACCTCCCCTATCCAGGGAACGAACAAGGTGCGTCTGACGGATAGTTGGTCGACCAATTACTGATATATTATAGATCCAGGAGGGCAATATGGTGATGATGATGATGCAGCCCTCCAGGCAGCCTATCATGAAGCCCGCAAATATAGCAGGGACCAATACTCTGCTGGTGGACCTGCAGGTTCCGCCTATGGTATGTTGTTCACTACTCAACTACGAGCCAGCCAACTGATACATGGCGACAGCCTATGAACCCACTGAACCCGAAGAGGCGCCTCGCGCCGC
Organism: Fusarium sp. AF-6; assembly: GCA_003947015.1. Lineage (NCBI taxonomy): Eukaryota > Fungi > Ascomycota > Sordariomycetes > Hypocreales > Nectriaceae > Fusarium > Fusarium sp. AF-6. The sequence goes on from NKCJ01000312.1 coordinate 7,216, forward strand.
CGAAGAGCACATCGCAGGTACTGGGGGTGACTATGAGCCACTAGACCCTCGTAAGTCTTTTGTTTCTTGTGGACGTGTTTCGATTCTAGCTAACAACATTCAAGGGTATCAGGTAGTACACTCGAATTACTTCCAACCTGGCGAGGTGCGTCTACCTACTGGCTATACTCCCATACATTGCTAACTACTTGTACAGGTTTTCAAAGTCTTGTGGCCTGAGCCAGCGGGAGCAACGAGAGCCGCACCCAGTGTGGCGACTTACCCTGATCCATTTGGCGGCCAGATCTTTGCTCACTTCCGCCGTTTCATTGTGATCGCAAATGATTATGGACACTGCCAGTGTGTGTAAGTCATCCATGGTACATTCGATTGCCAAGAGGAGTGCTAACTGCTCAGGCCCATCTCAACGTACGGCAAAAAGGGCTGTACGAAGAGCGGCGCCAAGCCCTCGCAACATGGTATTGTCTATGATATGAACTCAAGGCCGCATCTTCTGTCAAATGAGCCTGAGCTTGGGTACGACCCGGTTCGACTCCAAATTACAGATCCGAGCGAAAAGATTTCCAAGGAATCCCGGGTCAACTACGCCAAACTGACGACTGTCGAGCACAATGTCAAGGTACTCTTCGTCGGCCGAGTGGTACCTGAGGACCTGCCAATCGCCAAAGACGCAGTCGATGCCTGTTGGCGCAAGAAGACCCATCACCGGAGGCATCGCAGGTAATAGCCTGCCTACACCTCGCCTCAACAACACGTTCAAGGGGCCCCAAGGGGCCCCTACTTCATAGTGTCTTGGACGGCACTAGCATAAATACGTTCACCAGAGGCCGGTAGTCCTGTCTACTGGCACATCTGCGAAATTGGACTCGGTGATTTTGTCATCATCGAGTCCATCTGGGGAGGAGCCTCGACTTAGGTTGATGCTACCTGAATACCCAGGTAGCTTTTGAGTGCGTCGACCAAAGCCCGCCTGCGTCAGTCAGACGCTCGGGTTGATGGCCGTACGCCTTGGGGGAAACACGAAACATGACTTTCTACGCACTCTCTTTTTTACGATGTTTGAGTCTAATATTTGGTACACACGAGATTGAGACGATTTCCTTGGATACGAATTAACGCTGGGGCATTGCCACATTTCACTTGGGATACGGCAGGAAAGTTAGGTGTAACAGGACTCACCAAACAAGTACAATGCCTCACAGATGAGCCAGAGGCTTTTGGAATGCATGTTTCAGACTCTTCTGCTATTCTTTATACGTTGTTATATGGGTCATGTTGATGGATATCTGCTTTTGCACGTTGGCTTATGAGCAAAGTACGAGCAAGGAAGATGAAAGATCTATGGGCAGATTGTTATGGATATCATGAGATGTTATGACATAGTTACTCTCGTTAAAGTCAATCAGATACCGATTTACTAGCTGAAGCCGTCTTTCAAGTCTTTGTAGTGCTGTACTTGAGTGAGATGGATGTTAGTGGTGTTAGTGGTGCTAGTGATGTATTACCCCTAACACCTACGCAGACACGGCCCATCAAGCCCCAACCAACACATCAGCTCTATCATGACACCCAAAGATCAGATAATGCACTTCCACCTTTCCTCCCCCGCAAAAAAAAGAACCCCGGCACATGTGCTCTCCAACCTGCTCTTTTATTTTTTTTCGGCCGAGTCGTTCTTCTAACGGATCCAAATTCCCAAATAAGGAGCCTTACCGAGATGGTGACCCACTTTCGGTGGATCCTGTGCCTCGGCATCTTGTTCCCCGCAACGCGGCCGAGACCGAACCCCAGTCAAGGAAGCTCCGAGGCCTTGGAAGGGGGTATTTGCCGTTGGTTTTGGTATAATAGGCAATTTAGATCCTTCATCTTTGGGACTTGAGATCTTCCATCTTGAAATTGATCTGTTAATCGATTGTAGTGTTGGCTATCCCTTTGAAAGTGAGCTGTCTTAGTCAGGGCGAGTAACCACAAACACATTCATCTCCAATTCAACCCTTTCCAGCTGTCATCTTCTTTTTCTCTCCTTCATCATCAACAACAAACGACTACATAATGGCTGAATCTCACCTCGAAGACTTTCCCTCGCTCTTCTCCCTCAAGGGCAAAGTCGCCGTCATCACCGGTGGCTCTCGCGGCCTAGGTCTCCACGCTGCATCCGCGTACGTTGAACCATCCTTCTCATCTTCACTGATTATCTCCTGCTGACATCATACAGGTTCCTCCAGGCTGGAGCTTCCAAGGTCTTCATCTCTTCCCGAAAGGCAAAGGCCTGCGAGGAAGCATGCAAGGCTCTCAACGCCCTCCCCAACCTCTCCCCAGGCGCGGTCGCCATTTCGGCGCCCGCCGACTCGTCCACGCTAGCTGGCGTCGAGAGTCTTCTTGAGCAGGTCAAGAAGCACACTGATCGCGTTGATATCCTCTTTGCCAACGCTGGCGCCACGTGGGGTGAGCGCTTCGACACGCACCCGGACTCAGCCTTTGCCAAGGTCATGGATCTTAATGTCAAGGCTGTTTTTAACACCATCCGCCTGTTCACGCCTCTGCTTGAGAAGAGCGCTTCTATCAAGGATCCCAGCCGCGTCATCATCACCTCTAGCACCGCGGGTCTGGGCGTCGGTACGATTGGCAAGCAGGGCACGTACGGCTACTCTGCCAGCAAGGCTGCCGTGCTTCACCTCGGTCGCAACCTGGCCATGGAGCTTGGTCCCCGACACATCACCGTCAACTCCATCTGCCCTGGTTTCTTCCCCAGCAAGATGTCCAACGGGCTCCTGGAGATGTCGGGCGGTGCCGAGCAGATTGGCAACGCGAACCCCATGAGAAGACTGGGTCAGCCTGAGGATATCGCTGGTGTTGTGGTGTACCTCTCGAGCAGGGCGGGTGCTCATGTGAATGGAGAGTCGATTGCTATTGATGGTGGTTCGCTATGGCAGCGTGGAGAGCTCATGGGAGCAGAGTCGAAGCTGTAGTAGATGGTGTTTGATAATGTATGATAGACATAGAGTTGGTGGTTTGTGGTTACATTCAATGAGTTTATTGATGCTTCTGGTTTACTTTATGCATCTCCTCTAGTCTTTCCTTTACTTCCTTCATGAGCTGCCCGTATCAGCCGGTTTGCGAGCCACCCAAGTACTCGCCTTGTATATCGTCTGTAGTAGACTTTCACTGTCATGAATGTATGGTGCTTCGACACCAGTCTGATGCCACTCGACAACAAATCCCATCTTCTCAAGAAGAGCAATAACCTCATCGTCCGACAACTCAAAGCTTCCCGGGTCAGCAATACCCGATGTGGCGTTGTGGTCGTGTTCGCCGTCTCCTTCATCACCTAGGCCATGGTTCCCCGGTGCGTTATTCTCAAAATGCCACAGCAAGGGTCCCACGTTGATGAGTACACCTCCGGGTCGTAGGCAGTGTCGGATCACTTCGAGGTAGCGGATCAGGTTTGGTGCTGTGTCCAGGAAGAAGACGCTGGCCACGGCGTCGTATTGCTCCTTGTGATCCTCGTCTGAGTAGAGACAGAGGAAGTCGGCAGCACACATGGACATTTCCCCCGTATTCGGAGTGGCAGCTAGAACCGAAGCCGGATGGACGTCTGGAACCTGGTAGCTCCGAAGGTGGTTGGCTCGGCTGAGGTGGTTCGAAAAGGAGTGAACCCAGGGGTAGATGGTATGGTACTTGGCTGCTGGGCAGTTGTTGAGGATGTAAGATGAGGCCAGGAGCTGATGGTATGAGATTTCGTTTCCTTCAGCCGTGTAGCCGTTGGCACAAAGGTCGAACACTAGTCGGCCCAGTCCTGCACCCGGTACTAGCACCTTCAAGGACGTTTGCTCGGGATGCTTCTGCTTCTCTGCTTCAAGAGCCTTCATGACAGGACCGTAACTAGCCTGTCTCTCAGCAGCTCCCGCCTCAGTCCAATCACGGTAAAACTGGCGAATGGTGCTCCTAGCCTTGTCGACGTCAGAGTGCTTAGCCACTCCAGTCCACTCCGCAGGCATGCTAGGCTCTCCTCCTTCAGCGTCGGCTGTGATGGCCCGGAAGGACTGGAGTCCATAACGAGCGATGGTGCGGGCAAACTCGGCATTCTCGTCAATGGCGTCATCCACCTTCTCGAGGGTATCGAGAAAGTTGAAGGGAGGTCCTGCTAGGAGTTTCCAGTGGTTTTGGGGGAGGGCGTAGAAGGATTGGCGACGGAGGTGGGTGACGTTGAAGTGGGAGACTTTGGCGTATTGGCTGTGAATCTCTCAGCATAATGAAATGATCGAAATATAGCAGTTCTCGAAAGGAGAACTCAATATGATTGAATACGTTTTTCTGATGGTGAATTGCCCTTCGTGGCCGTAGGTCTCGCCCCATACTCACAAGAATGAATCCAAGGCGCAAAAGATGACGCGAACCTCCTCGGGATCCTCCATATTATCCTCTACTCCGCCCCAGGCACTGTCATCAGGGACTATCTCGATGTGGTGACCATCTTCAGATCCAGCCATGGCTTAGAAATATGCGAATGTGTGTGTGTTGTGTGTATGTTGTCTCAGGAAGGGCTCATGGCGGGGTAGAAAGTAGGTAGGAGAATTGGCTATGACGATATCTGTGCAAGATCTTTGTATCGAAAAGAAATAGATGCAGAAACTTGAGAAAAGTCGATTTGAAGAAAAGAATGATGAAAATAATGTTCAAGTTTCAACTCATCCCCTCTCCTGTCAACTCGAACAAGTCATTTTTGCGGAGCTGGAATGACCATTTGCCATTTCCGTGGGGTTTTGGCCAGATCATGTGATTTGGGAAAGCTCACAATCAAGCTGCATACTCTGCGATAACGGCGGCAGCTGCAGAAGTTACCGCTTATTCCTAAATTGTTTCAGGAGTTCTATCTCTTTATTTTAGAATCGATAATATTCATTTTTTAATGCGAACGATCTTGTGTGGTGCTTCCTTCGACGCCCAAAGAGAACCCCGCCACCAACATCCTTCAACCTCCAATCCAGATCTGATAAGACTCTCCTACACACTCACCTCGCCAACGGCACCATCAATATAAGGCACACCTTAATCTCACTTCAACTTCACTAATATCTAGCCCAATTCGCTCCATCGCCATGGCTGCAGACACAGTCGAGCTTTCGGTGCCTCTTCCCCGCTCCCTAGACACCCGCATCTACCTACGTCTATCCACAAAAGCCAAGTCGGTCTTGCTTAACCTGACGACAGCTTCACAAGACGAGCTCGCTACCCCAACGTCCATGGGCTCATTCGTCTACGCCCTGCCCAACGTGAGTGCAACCTTTGGCTCATATGACATCCAGTTGCTGACATGCTGGCAGAGGCTTGACCCGGTGCAGCCGTTATCCACAACACTTTACTCGTCAGAGTCGTCAGTCGAGTTCACGACTCGCATGGCTAAACTGCTGGCCAGGAGAACACAGCTCCCGGTTTATGTGAGCAACTCGATGAGCTTTGCCGATGCCGGCATGGGCGGCACGATAGAAGAGGAGATGGAGGCCTTCAAGACCATTGTCCAGATTGTCTTGGAGAAGCTACAGCCTAGCACCAAATCGGCAACGGCCTAAGTGAAGGAATTCGCAGTACCATTTTCACCAAGGATATTTACCGACCCAAACGTTATTCACCTTGGCGTCCCAAACACGCGATCTAGGCGAGACGCCAGGGTTATGGGACACAATCAAGAGAGCTATTCGGGCGTTTGGCATGATCAGCTCGCTTATGACAGAGCTGTCAGGGCGATATTGAACGATTACAACATGCACGATGTACAGCTCCGGACGATTCCGCCGTTATACACGCAGAGATGGGTGGCTTGAGACAAGATGTTTGTCATCTCACGGGAACGCACGTGTAGCACAATGATTCTTTGTTGGTCGAGACGGGCGATGGCAGATTATTCGGCTTAAGACTACGCCTTGATAGATTTAGGTATCTAGTCTGGACCAAACAATGCATTATGCTTCTCACTCGGCCTCGATATGGTAGCCGGCCTTTGTTGGGCACCATCGCTTCATCAATGTCTACACCCACTCTTATTGATCGACAAAACTCGGCTTGTCTGGTTAAAAGACTTGAAAATGATCACCGCCTGAGGCTGTGTCGTATTTGTGTTACATGAAATGAAGAATGGTGCAACAATGCATCGAGTGGCACTCAAGCCCAGTCGTGAGCTGGCAGTGATGCATTGCCTGTGAAGAAGTACCTAATGATGGGATGGATAAATGCAGAATGCGACAGGTTGAGATGAAAGAGGAAGGCCCCCTGCTTTCAGGCAGCTTTCACACGCGGCTAGCCACACACTTGCAGGGAGGAGTCAATAAATATCGATTGAATTTCATGATATCTTGGCAGCCCAGATGAGTTGTCGAGCTCGCACTGTTGCCAACAAAGAGGAGAATGCAAGTGTCGTTGGGGGGTCTACTTTGTCTCCACGTAGGTAGACACGGAACGTTGCAGGAGCGGATGACTTGAGAGAGATGAGTTGAAACGATTCACGGTCAAACGGGTTGAATATTCCATTTCTAGCCTTGGACAAACGAGCAGTACCTCATCTTAGTGATCAACCTAACCAATGATCATGACACTGGACGTACAAACAAAGTCTTCATGTTCAAGGGCATCAGCGGCGATGCCCCCCCGCATTCAAACAGTAAAAAAAAAAAAAGAGAGAGACCTTCTGACCCGCTCCGCTCGACCCTTGACGGGTTATCGTTATCGCACCCCGCCACTGAATAATTTTTTTTTTCCCCTTCTTTCCCTTTTCTCTTCGTCTCGGCGTCGTTTGGCACCGTGCTCCTACAGCTCGGATGTTTGTTTCAGGTTGCATTTGGCTGTTCCTGCATGGTGCCAGATGGACCGTGCTCCTTCCATCTCGCCACGGCTAGCCCCAATCTAGCAAGTCTCTGCCGCCCACCGGCCTCCGTCTCCCCCTCCCTCCTTCGCCTGGGTCTGCTGCTGGGTCCGGGACTGGGCCTGGGCTGTCCTCCCACTTTATTACTGCCTACACCAAAACCTCCTTCTTTTGGTGGGCAGCTTGTGGTGCTGCGCTCTGCTCTACTCTCTACTGTGCTTCTTCCATCTTCGACCTAGGTCTGCTAGAGCAATCGCCTCTTCCTCTCCATCTATCTTCTTTATTTTCTCCTCTTCCTACCAACATCGCGACCGTCACCCAACCCAGTCGCAGTCGCAGCGGGGACTCTAACGCCCTCTATCAGTCCCCGGCATCAACCGCAGACTTGACAAAACCCACCAGCAAACCTAGGAGAGAGTCGGGTACGTTCGAGTCGAGCTCCCATCAAAGTGTGGCCCCACGACCTTTGCACATCCCTGCACCTGAGGGGCACCTTCGCTTCTCGCCCACTACCATCCCAGCCATATCCCATATCCCATTATCCCATAGCCCACCGCTCGGCCTCCTCCAAAGCCTTTGCCCGCCCTCCAGAGCCTCATTGTCCTGCTGAGCTCTGCGCATTGCTGACCCTCGCACCGTAGAAGCTGCGGAACCTTGGCTGATGTGAAAGTCGATCTCGAACTCGCCATCCCGCTTCTGCGCGCCTCCACTTCGCTACAACTACCCTTTTGCGAAACCTCAGACAGAAAGACCCTTTCCCTGCCCGAAACGAACGACGCCTCAGCAGCCATGTCCTGGCAGCCCGCAACCGAGTCGCTGCAGCAGCTTGCTGCGTGTCTCAAGGACTCCCTCAGCGGCTTCGATAAGAATGCCCAGAAGCAGGCCGACTTGGTGAGACGACCCCGTTCCTGTCGCAATTGTTGCGCCGACCTTAGCGCTGACCATGTTCCTCTCTGTAGATGCTCCAGCAGGCCAAGAACTCGCCTGACGTTAACAACTACCTCGCATACCTCTTCTCCAGCTCCTCGCCTCCCGATGGCCTCCAATTCTCCGAGCAAGATTTTCACCTGGTGCGGTCCGCCGCCGGCATCATGCTCAAGAACAATGTCCGGACCGAGTGGAAGAAGATCCCCGAATCCAGCCTCCAGCTCATCAAGCTCGCCGTGCCCATGTGCCTCCAAGACAAGAACTCGCAGATTCGCAACTTTGCTGGAAACATCGCCACAGAGGTGATCCGCTGCGGTACTCTCTTGGGCTGGCCCGAGCTACTCCCTCAGCTTCTCGACCTGGTGGGCAACACCTCAGGGCAGACCTCCAACGAGGCGCAGGAAGGTGCCATGTCCGCCCTGGCCAAGATCTGTGAGGACAACCTCGGCCAGCTCACCAAGGAGGTCAATGGCCAGAGGCCCCTCAACTATGTGCTTCCCCAGTTCATTGCCGCCACCAAGAGCCCGTTGCCCAAGGTGCGAGCTAGTGCTCTGACAGCCATCAACGTCTTCACCCCTCGAAAATCGCAGGCCATGCTTAACTCGATCGACGACCTTCTTCAGCACTTGTTTGTCCTAGCCAGCGACGACAACACTGATGTTCGACGACAAGTTTGCCGTGCGTTTGTTCGACTCGTCGAGGCCCGACCCGACAAGCTCCAGCCACACATGAGCGGCCTCGTCGACTACATTATCTCCCAGCAAAAGAGCGACGATGAGGACTTGGCCTGTGAAGCTGTCGAGTTCTGGTTGGCCGTGGGCGAGCATGAGAACCTCTGGAACGCGCTACAGCCCCACCTCAACAAGATCATCCCGGTCTTGCTTGAGTGTATGGTGTACAGCGGCGAGGATATTGCGCTGCTCGGTGGTCAGTCAGATGATGAAGAGGAGGAAGATCGCGAGGAGGATATCCGCCCCGCCTTCGCCAGAAAGGCACTTGCGCGAAAGGCCAATGGTGAAACTTCCGAAACTGCAGGCCAGTCCCAGAACGGCGAAGGTTATGAGAAGCTTGGTGAGATGGACGAGGATCTTGAGGAGGGAGAGGTTGATGACGACTACGATGATGGTGATGATGCCAACCCCGACGAGAGGTGGACCGTTCGCAAGTGCTCCGCCGCCGCCCTGGACGTTTTCGCCCGCGATTTCCGAAACCCCGTCTTCGAGGCCATCTTCCCCTACCTGTCCCAGAACCTTAAGCACGATGACTGGCCTCACCGAGAGGCTGCTGTCCTGGCTCTTGGTGCCGTGGCCGAGGGCTGCATGGAGGTGGTGGTCCCTCACCTTCGTGAGCTAGTACCATACCTCATCTCACTGCTTGAGGACCAGGAGCCCGTGGTGAGACAGATCACCTGCTGGACCCTTGGCCGATATTCGTCATGGGCTGCCAACTTGGAGGATGAGGAGAAGGACCAGTACTTCGTTCCCATCATGGACGGCATCCTTCGCCACATGCTGGACAAGAACAAGAAGGTCCAAGAGGCGGCCGCGTCAGCTTTTGCTAACCTCGAGGAGACGTCCGGCAAGATCCTCGAGCCTTACTGCGGTCCCATCATCCAGCAGTTCGTCCGATGCTTTGGCAAGTACAAGGATCGCAACATGTACATCCTCTACGATTGCGTTCAGACCTTGGCCGAGTACATCGGACCTGTTCTGGCAACGCCTGAGCTGTCAGGCCAGCTGATGCCCGCCCTTATCGACCGATACAACCGCGTCTCCGACCAGTCCCGGGAGCTCTTCCCTCTGCTAGAGTGCCTTTCTTATGTGGCGATGGCACTTGGCGATGCGTTTGCTCCCTATGCCGAGCCCACGTTCCTGCGATGTGTCAACATTATCCACGTCAACCTGGAACAGTCTCTAGCCGCCGCCAGCAACCCAGCGCTCGACCAGCCTGACAAGGACTTCCTCGTGACGAGTCTGGATCTGCTGAGCGCTGTCGTTCAGGCTCTGGATGACGACAAGGCAGCCACGCTTGTCAAGAGTTCGCAACAGTCATTCTTCGAGCTGCTCAGCTTCTGCATGGAGAACCCTGCCGACCAGGTCCGACAGTCTGCATATGCTCTGCTGGGTGACTGCGCCAGATACGTTTACCCCCTGCTCCAGAGCTACCTCCCCACCATCATCCCCATCCTACTCAAGCAGCTCGAACTGGATAATGTCCTGGACGAGGATATTGACAGTGGATTCGGTGTGGTCAACAATGCCTGCTGGTCGGTGGGCGAGATTGCTATGCAGCACAAGTCGAACATGGGACCCTGGGTGCAGGAGCTTCTCGAGAGATTTGTCGAGATCATCACCAACCCACGCGTGCCCAAGGGCTTGAGCGAAAACGCCGCGATGGCTCTGGGTCGACTTGGTCTGGACAACTCGGAACAGCTGGGCCCTGCCCTGGGAACATTCTCCGAGGAGTGGATCAGCCTCATGGACGAGGTTGAGGCAACTGAGGAGAAGGCGACGGCCTTTAAGGGATTCTCGATGATTGTTGGACGAAACCCTCAGGCCATGGAGAAGGTGTTGCTCGACTACTTTACGGCGATTGCGCGATATCGTGATATGAGCCTGAAGAGTCCCATCAGGCAAGAGTTGCACGATGTCTTCCAGAACGTGAGTCTTGACACCAACGCCCTATACTGGTTCACTACTGACATTTACTCAGGTCATCAACATTTATAAGCAAATAATCCCCCAGTTTGGCGACTTTATCGGCCAGATGCAGCCGCGAGACCGACAGGCTCTGGAACAACACTACTCTCTATAGGTAGCGAGGACAGACGTTCGCTTCCGTGTGCGGGTGAATGAATGCCGTCGAAGTGGTGGAAGTTGTGGAGGCAGCAGGCTCGATCGATCGAAATTTATTACATAGTTATAGATAGCACTGATTTTCAACCGCAGTAGGTAGCATGACATGGTATGGGGTTTGCATGGCGAAAGTTTGAGCAGGCTGACCAAAATTCTGGGGAGGGATGGGTGGATGGATGGATTTGATGCCGATATGACGGGACGAATTGATGATGGAGGCAATCATTACTGGGGAAGGGGAGGAAAATATACCTGGAAGGCCTGGCCATGGGCTGGAATTGGGGCAATTGAAGGGGGAAAACCGCAACGCATCGTTTGCAGTAGATAGAAAACTGGAGGGTGTGATTCATGGGAGGAGTCGATGGGCATTCATTTCATTTGGGATCCAGCTAGATAGATAGGGTTAGGGTAGTTGTTGATGAGAGTTGCAAGCGTTTGCCATTCATGATGGGACTGTTGTCGATGGGATCTTGATGGAGTTGGTGATGATGGTGATGGTGATGGTTGGTGTTTTTGACGTGGGGTGGCATCACAGGGTTATCACCACAAGGATATTAATATGTTGTCGGGCTAAACTTGATAGTATTGTATCCCTATCCTCTTACCCTCATTGATCTGATAGTTAAATTGATGATACTCGTCTTAAGATGCAAACAGAGCAAATTTGTGGTGGGTATAGGGTAACTGAGTAACACAGTAGACCAAGACTTTTACTTTTATGGCTACCACTATAAAAGTACAACGATATCTAGATTGCGGTGTTTCACAGTCCCGGCTGGATTAAATTGTGGAGTACATGTCTGTATTATTTGTTCTTTTGACTGACGCCCTCCCTTAAAAGTTGTAATAATAGGTTATGCCACAACACCAAAGATTCATACCTCAACCAGATGGCAAGACTACGTGCACACTCTTGAGGAATTAGATTTTCCCATTTTAACACCCAAAAGCCCCAGAGAGAGAGTGAATATTCACTGTAATTTCTGCTTAAATGGCCATGGTTCCCCCGTCTTCTTCGTTGTTGTGGCCAGTGGTCTCTCTTGAAGCTGTGCTGATGATCAACACCCAATATTTACATCCTAACCAGGCAACAAGACTACCTGAAATGTTAGGCATTTGTTACTCTAATGCTTGAAGCCTTACGTAGGGTCAATCTTTATTCCGAATTCCGCGGTCGAGTCACTGGAGCGTTTATCAAGCTATCGAGTAACCGCGATGTCCAACAACAAACAACATGACTTTAGTGAACGCAACAAAAATGAGATAGCTCATGAAATATCGCAAAAGAGTCAAAATTGAAATAGATTCAAGCCTGAAAGAGACTCCTATCTGTCCTGTCAAGTTACAACGGTTACTCATTCCCCTCTGCCGTCAAGCAAACTACCTAGCACAGAAACAGACGACGTCGCTATCAACACATCAACGGCCTCAAAACCTGATTTACAGGACACTGATGCTAATATTCTACACCATTCAAGCATACGAAAATCTGTAAAAGCTCTCATGGTGCCCGTTACCCCTGAAACCTTTCGTTGACCAAGAAACAAACGACATCATCACACACGTAGAACCACGCCATCACATCAACCTAATGCAATTTTGATCACATCCGACACAAGTTAAATCGACGGACTCGAAAATTGCAATCCACCCATCCAATACCTGGAGCCCCCAATTGTGATCGTCAATCCCTGCAGACATGAGCCCAAAAACCGCACCGCAGCACCCCAACACGAAGCTATCAAAAAGAACGCAGAAAAAAGAAACTAGTTAGACTTATCTTTAAGAACATACGTTAGTGACGTCTTTTTTAGTCGCCGTCACTTATCAGTTGTAGTAATCTCACTTGAATCGTTAGAGCTATTCCTGAAGGTGTGTGGACGTGGTGGCTAGCGATGGTTCAGAATAGAATACGAGGTTTTCATCAAACTGGTCTAGATGAGCCAAAAATTTCCACAGAAGCATGAGAAACACGCCAAAACAAGCGCGTAAAATACGATAAAAGTAGAATCAACTTCTCGAGACAAAAGTCTGGACGTGGAGTTTCAATCATGCATCTCTAAACGCCAGACCTCCGCAGCAAACCAACTCGCAGCGAACAGCAACTGCCGGCGCTTAGCAAGCTCACGATATTGGACCCAGCACATCGAGAGAGGTAGCCAAGCCTCAACGGTCGCGCTGAACAGCCTCACTGCTGGAAAAGGGGTCGAGGATATCAAACATTTCCAACCACTCGTTTAGTTAACCCAAGGCCGATAGGCGCCGAAGTCTATACGAACATCAGCAAGAGTCGTATAGCAACAAACAGACTGAATTAGCATTCTTGCAACGCGGAACACGCCCGGCCGCAATTACAAATGTGAAAAGGGGTAATAGGCATTGTTGATCGTGTAAGTGATGAGTTGTCGTCACCTCCCAAGCAGAGACCCATCGCGGCGGGGAATAGCTTCACGAACCCCCTTTGCAAGGGAAATGACTTGGAGCAGTTGGTGATTCAATTCCAAGGGGTAAAAGACAGAGCGAATAATTCAGGAGCCGGAAAATAGGAAAATTAGGAAAAGTGAAACTTGGGGCGTGAATGACAAGACGGACTCGTATGGGCACTTGCCAAACACAGAGCAGAGGTGTGAAGTGAAATGAAGCAGACCTCAGGCATATGGAACGCTTCAGAGTAGATGCATGCATAGCATTAGCATTCTCCCTCAAATCGGTGACAAAAAAGTTGGGGTATCGGACCCATATCGAGACTTCAAACACAAAGCCTGAGGCGATCCCAATTCGAGGGCGCGGGTCAATACACAGATGAGACGAAGTGACAGCCAAACGGAGGCCCCGAGAAGCTTCTGTCCCCGGGGAACTTTTGTGGCGAAACGAACCGGCGGGACGGATGCATGTCATGGATGCCATAGCCAGCAGGACCAGACAGAGTATGATCCGATATCAACCCGCAATGAAACCGGCCAGGCCATCCGGGAATCTCTCCCTCTCTCACGCCCCCCGCAAGCAGCTAGCCTTTGGTTGACAAGCGTCGAGTCTCTTGAAGTTGTGCCCCTGCTGGTGGTCATCGATCCCGCCGAGCGAGGGGACGAATCTCCTCTTGATCCGAGGTAGGGCCCCATCCCATCAACGACCCTTAACTGCCCCCCGGACACAGATCCTTTGACTGCTCCTGGTCTGGTGGCGGGAATGTGCAGAAAATAGGGGTCTTTCGAGGACCAGGGCCATCGGTTGGAAGGCTATTATTATCTTGCAAGACAAGCCACCTCACTCGGCAGCTCTCTTTTAGCCCAGGGAGAGGCCAGACCCTGCCTCCGCCTCGGCGCATCGACCCGTCTGGATATGTGGGATGCCGCCGTCAAGGCAAGGAGCAAGCAAGCCAAGTCCGGTCCCTTGGATCGGAGAAGATAGTTGCATGACGACGGGCGGGCTTGCCGGTCTCTAGCCCTGCACGTGGTCCACATGAGGCTGATGGAGTGGTTGTAGGTATAACGCCGTCGTGTGTAGACCATCCGATACAAACGTCGAAAGAACCGTTGAGACGGACACTCCCTTCTTCCGCCGACGTCATAGTTAAGTAGCCGATGTAAATGGGCGGAAAATGACCGCTTCGGCCCGACAAGAGCTGACTCCCCGAGCTCTCTCCAATGGCCTCATTCATGGCTGGTAGTCCTAGGAAAAGGCCAGGCCATGCTCATGCTCAAGCGCATGAACCATCAGCCCAGCAACTAGCCCAGGGCATAGCACAAAACAGCGGCCAGCAGAGGGAGCATTGCTGCTGTGCCGTTTAAGCTTTGGCACTAGGTACGTCGGTGGTCGTCGGAGGCCGGGGACTTGAATGTACGGCTGTCTTGGCGGTGATGCATAACCCCTGTTCATGTCACCATTAATAGCATAGCCACCCTGCTTGCTGGACTCTCTTTGGCCCACCGCGGGCTCCATCTTCCCCATCCTGGCTCCATGCCCCTTGCCCCCTGTCCCTTGGCCTGTCGGCAGGGTGCCGACGCCCTGCGAGTAATCGCCCGGTCCAGAACAACGCCCTCAACCTCAGTGGCTGGTCCGTAACGGGTGGACTCTCAGGCGAACCTTACGGGGCTGGCGCGGCTGGGGACAGTGACAGAAAGCAGAAACAGAGACAGACAGGCAGAAAAAAAGTCCCTGTGAAGATGGCCCGTTCGTTGCTTCGGCGGCGCAACTGTCCACCTGTCAGGGCCAAGCCTTTCGCCATCATTCGCCCGGTACGGCTTAGGCCTGGGGGTACAGCAATGTATGCTACTCTGGCGCGTGGTCCAGTTGGTGACAGACGTCTCAAACCAACCCACGACAATTGGTGCTCAACTGCCCATTTGTCTTGATCTGACCTGACCCGCCACCCTGGGACAGCCTTTTCGTGTCAGAGGTTGATCAAACAGTCCTCGGAAATCCTGAATCAACTCTTTTTGCACTGCACAGCACGCTTGGTTTGGTTTGGCTTGGTTAGGCGCCACCGTCGCGTGCCATGCCATGCAGTTATCGTCGGCCCGCATCCGTGGCTCCTCCTGGGTGGCTTCAGCCAGACGAGTCAGCACTCAGATCTTGGAATGATACGTTACTGTAAGCAATTAAGAGACCCTTGCTCGAGGTGTTCGTCGTCGTGAGGACCCTGAAAAAGCTGTTAATAGAACAAACAAATGCAACTATGTCATTGCTGGCTGCTGGGCTGGTCCATCTCACTGGCTAGACCCATCGTCATGCTCATGGCTCATGATTCGCGAGATGCACTCATGACGGGCCTCGTTAGCCTGCAAGAGTCGACGGCCAACTCAACGGCGAACTTCAATGTCCCCGACGATACCCAAATTAATTTCTCCACGCTTGCGAAACATGATGAATAGTACAGTAAAGGCAAGATCGGCGAACTGCAGTTTGGTACCAGAGTCTGTCATCGATAGATGCCAGATCAGCCATGATGAATTCTCGTTCCATGCCATCCTTAACCTCGACAGTCGTCCATGTTTGCTTGTCCTCCGTGTTCAGCTCAGCCATAGTCAATAGGCGATGACGCGAGACAGGAGCAACAAACTGCCCGACAAGCGATGTCGATCGACAAGGAAGACCACATGACATGCCCTCCCTGGATAGTTACAGGACAGCTGAGATGGTGATCATATCTGTGATCGCTGCGCGGACCCGACTGGCTCTCGAGCACTCAGCTTTGAGGGCGCTGCACTGACTGACCGACTGACTGGGCAAGCCCAACTCCATACCATCCGGAGATTTTTTTTCTGAACTGTGACAGCATGATGTGTTACACACCCCAAGGGCACCACCTCCAACCTGACCGATGAGCTCTTTTTCAGGCGGTCCAACGCACCCGTTGCGGTTTGACCATCAATAAAGGCCTCTCTTTGGATGCAATCACCCGCACCTAATGTCTCATTCTCGCTGACGGGTTAGTGGACGCTACAGACGCATTCCTGCTGCGCCCGAGCTCATAGCTCTGCACTGCGCTGCGACGGTGAAGGTGACCGACAAAGAAAAGAAACACAGATGCCATGGGTCTGCAGACGCAGCCAAACCAACAAAGTGGTGCGGCTTGCGAGTTGCTCCGTCAAGTTTCGGCCAAGTCGTCAATCTCTGCATGTCCAAAGACTCATGGAGATGAGAAGTGGGTGTGAAGGGGGTCGCCCTGAAAATCTCTCTCTCCTTTGCAAGAATTGCCTCTCAACACAATCCCCGATCCATCCCAACCCCCCTTCGCTTCGGTGGGTTGGCATGCAAGAAGAAGTTTTGACAGAAAAATCCATGGTCATGATCATTACTTCTCCATGCCTCGGCTCCGAACCACTAGAAGACATGGCATTCTGGCGTGTTGGGAAGTTCTATAAATAAAATGCCTCGCGGGGCCGACCCTCGTGGCCGAGCCAGAGCGAATCAGAGCGAGGCCAAGAGACCCGGCATCTGAGGTCTCGCGCAGGCATTTCGTCACCGTGGGTTCATGCGATGAACTGCCAGGCCTGTACAAGACCTAAACACCAGCCGTTGAATTCTTCTTTTCCCTCTATGCAAGGGTGTTGTAGCTTCACGCATCTTCTTCCTTCTCATCCCAGGGGGACATCAGAGGCGGGGTGGTGTAGGGACTTTTTGTCGTGCGCAATTTTGAAAATGCTGATCAAGCCTAGAGACCCTCACACTCTCGGCAGACCTGCGGATCCATGCGGGGGCCTATCGTCTTATCCCGACCTCCCCGTCCGGTTCAGGCGAATCGTAACCACGCCGGAGCTCCAACGGCGTGGTAATGTTGAGCCGAGTCGAGCATTCCCCGCAGCGCGAGCTTGCATGGGCTGACTAGATAGAGGTGCTTCGAGTTGCTCTTTAACCGGCCTCTGGGTTTGGACTGACTCTTGGGACTGCTGGATGCTGCTTGATACCCCCAAAGTAGATTGGACATGCGGTGGGGTGATGGACCACGACCAGGGACTGTCTACTGTACATCCCATGATAGTCACGTCGCTGTGATTGTTGGAGCAACCAGTCCGGCGCGGGTCCCCGAAGCGATCATCGGTCTGTCTGCATCTCGATCTCCTGTCCCTCCCAGCTACACGGGACGTGCTTCATTAGCGTCTTCTGAGACAGGTGGTGCGATGCACAATTTCAGCTTCCCAGGCACGCCAGAGCCCTTAGCCGACCCAACCTCACCGCTTCCGCTGTCTGTTCCTCGTGGGGGAGCCCAGACTGGAATGTCTAGGGTCCTTCATGGGTCGAGTCGATTGGAAGAGGTCATAGCCAATTCTCCCATGCCAGGTGCTTCTGGCTGACGACTAGAAGATGAACTCATGGCGAACCTTTAAGAATAGCAACGCGCTAGTGCTGATTGCGGCAAAGAGCCATGCTCCAGCCCGCAGCCTGCACGTCGTTGCCAGCCTCAGCAGCAGAGCAGAGAGATCCAACACGATTCGATCTGTCCTTATGCCCGGGCCACCGCAAATCTGAGTGCCGGTAGACCAGGAGGGAGGCCACAACGTTGATATCGCAGAGAGGACTATTGACTTTGTGTAATTTGGAATGCTTCTTGCTCGAGTCAGGCCCTAGCGTCCCCACCTCAACCTGCAAGTGACCAGCCTCCCTAGCCAGGTCAAAAGTGTGAAGGTATCGTGAACATTTGTTGAGCTGGGCGGAAAGGAGCATGTCCGAGTTGTGTTGCAAGCTTCCGTATTGAGCACCTGGATGACAAGGGAGTAAGCGAATGCAGGGATGAAACCTCTTGATCCCACGATATGAATGAGAAGTTCCATAAATGGGAGCGTCTTGTCTAAGAATGGTGGTGAAGTTGAGCCGTTGGTGCAACGTGGGCGTCTGGGATCCTAGCGTCACGGTCATGGCACGAACGAAATATGGCTCAGGTTCTGATGGGCAATTGGCGAAATGCCCTATCTCTAGTTCGACATGGGTCAGGGTTGGCAGGGAGAATCCCATTTTGGGACACGAGGTTTGTCTGTTTCAGCCAAACAGAAGCGTTAGAGGCCTGTGAATCAGATCTGACCCAGGGGTAGGGGTCCCTGTCGCCTCCAGACAACCTTGGGACAGCAGCATTGGCTTAATGCCGCCTCAACATCTCCGGTGGTGGCAGGCGTAAAGAGACGAGAGAAGGAATATTCCATCGGCGGCCGTAAAACACCTTGCCGCGGATTGGCCTGCCCCCTTTGAGACATGGCAAGTCTTGACATCCGTTTGTCTCAGATACTTTCCAGACATGATCCACCCGAGGCAAGGGCATGTCTGAGGGCGCTATCGGCAAGGCCGGCGCTGGCAGTAGAGAATGAAAGAGGCCGTCAGAGAATGGCAAGTGCGAATATTCGTAGCCTCTTGGCATATGACCTCATAGCGGCAGGACTAGGCCTAAAATCTGGGGCGATCTTGAAGAATGGCCATATTTTCTCAACGTCGAGCCTTCAATTTTTCGGTCTTGGGCCCTTGCGCAGCCAATGGTAGATGGTAGTCGACGATATGTCGGCCGAGATGGATTCATGGAGCGGCAGACGAGTTTGATGACCGTTTGTTAGTCATCGGCCAACTTGAAGGCTGGTTTCAGCTGTGGGACCCTAGGGCGGAGAACCAGGACCCAAAGAAGAAAAGAGCTGTCCATGTGATGAAACCGTCCCATCTGAGGGAGGCCGCGGAGAGTGAGGTCATGGCTCGCTCTGAAGTTGTGGTCCGTGAAGAGATTAAGCTGGCTTAGTCCATTCTTCGTCTGGTCTCTGCAGCAGAACGTCTGCTCAAGCTCTCGGCACCTGGAGCGGTTCGCTCCACTCACGGGCCGGAAGGCTGGGCTCGGGAGAGCTAAGAGCGAGTTCTGGGGGCCGGAGGGCATCTAGACCACGACATGAATCAGTTGGAGGTTCAAGAAGGGCAACTTGACGGTGGCCAGGGTAACGGACGGCGGCGTCCATAGCTTCTCTTGGCCTACCTTGGATTGTCCTCATTGGGGTTTGTCCCCCGTTGACCACGACTAATAGAACCAGATTCTATGACGGACAGGGAGGAGGTATTATTGGTTTGTCGACTTTTGGACTGCTGGCGCACGGAAATGACACTGGAAAAAGCCGGTTACATCTGCGAGATGGGCTCTTCCGAAGCGCCGATGTTCTGAATGGCCCCATATCTTGACGGAAAGTGACCGCAATGGGGGAATGGGACGGGCCAAGAATGGAGCATGGAGATGGACATGGATGATTGGGACCTGATTGCCGGGCGTGTGTGCGACTTCGGGACGGTCGAGGTTGCACAGGACAAAATGTGCTTGTGGCTCACAGGCCGGTGCCAGGAACCTGCTGATCATTGAGTTTCTGTGCGAGACTGCCTTCTGCTTCTGCATCCCACGCTTGGCCTGATTGGAGTACTGCGCATTGGTGCCGAGGCGATAGGCGTCTTGTTGGGCTGCTGTACTAAGGGGATCGGGGAGAGCGGTGTAAGTGGCGGCGACGTGGACTCAGATTCCATCAGATGTGATGGCGATGGTGATGATGATGATGATGAGTCGACGAGGCCATTGTTGGAGGAGTGAAAGAGCTGGTTGGCTCAATGCATGGGATACACTCCTCATGGGATGAGCTGAGTGAATATCACATGGCAGTCGTCGATTGGATTGGGTATGAGGGAATGCAAAGTCGGAAGGCACCTTGGCAGGGCGTAGCTTCCTTTCGCATGAGAGAGAATGCGCCTGTACCCAAGGCAGAGCAGGAGCTCTCCAGCTCCATCCGTTGACGGAGCCCAGGGCAGGCCCTTGCCTTCCCCCATCCCATCAACACTTGGACGTTGAGGTGGGCTAGGTAACCTGTCTAGTCTATTTTTGTCCCAGTTTGTGAGTGATAAGATGCTTCATGACTGACAAGTGTTGACACGCCCTGTCCCTTGCCCAGCCTCATTGTTTTTGGGTCAGTGTTTTTGGAAGACATCAGCGGGGATTGCTTTTTTGGAAGAAACTTGCGCCTTCCTTCACCGGGGAGACCTTGCATGGGCGTGGGCGTGTGCCGTCATGCGCGTCCTCTGTAACATCGTTGACAGCCTCAAACCTAAAGAGAAGGCTGTGACAGCACATCAAAGGAGATCGTCTGGGATTCCGAAACTGCCGGAGATCGCCTCATCGCTCCCTGCTTGCCTTGCTAGATCCTGCCAAAGGCTAAATGTGATGAGAATGCTCGTGTGTAGCTGATTAACGAAATGACCCTGGAGAAGGGAAGTCCGATCAATTTGCCAAATCGTCCCTGGAGAGTCCTTGCCCCATTGGGTAACGGGGCCTTGTAATTAATCGCGTGCCTGAATTGAATTGAACCGCGCGCCGGTGAGGCGCCCGCACCGCATCCGGTCCCCGATAGGGCATCGGCCGCCGCGGCAAAACAGCTGGAGCCCAGCCCGGCCTGAGGAACCCACCAGCGGAATCAGTTGTAGCTGGCTCCAAGCCGGGAACCTGCAGCGCATCTTCTAGGTGCAACCATCAGAAGGTGATTCGGGGTACACGGCCTTTGTGTGTGCTGAGATCGGTTGCTCGGGCTGTATCCCAGAGCCGATGAAAAACTCTGTTGAGGCAGGTTGTCAATGACACGGCGATTCTAATTACAAGCCGAGTGGGATGAACAAGTGCTTTTCGAGCTTGGGTCAGTTGTAATAAACTAGCAAAGCATCTTTGTTCATCCTAGGCATGGATGCTCAGCCTTGACACAGCTGTCATTGGCTGGTCTTCCATACCAGTTCTAGTAGTTTTCTGAGAAGTCTTGGACCTAATCAATCTGAAGCATGTCGAATCTCATACAAGGTTCAAAGGATTCGGTTGACGAGGAACACCCAGGGGCCTTGGAATGCCAAGCACTTGTCTCCAACCTTGTTTCCGCTCCATTCGGACGGGTCGTCAGCCCGCGTTTCTCCATCATGTTCCGTTTGCCCCCGGCCGTTGTATGTACTTTTTTATGTCTCATGCCTCACCCGCCGAGGGCTCCGTGCCGGCCTCAGATTTCCCACCGACCCTCACCCACTGTATGCCGAGGACAACTGGACGGGTGGCTGTTGTGATGCTTGGCACTTGGCCCTTTCCCCAAGGGAGTTGGACAGTCTGCTCTGGCGGGTTTTCAGGGTGCAGAGAGGTTAGCTATTTTTGAACAGATTTGCAGATCACCGGTCAGTATCTGTAAGATGCAACGGCGACCTCAACGTGATTCGCACGGAACGTTCGATTTAGAGACTGTTATTGCGCTATTCAACTCTGGGACACAACGGCATCCTGTGACAGCTCAATTCGCTTGCCATAAACGGGCATAACTGTCACCTCCATGTCATGTTTAGAGCCAGGGTGCTGGGCAAAAAAAGGCGAACAAATGAGGAAGAGGCCGAGGTATGGCAGACATAATATTACAATCCCTCCCCCGACCGACTGACCCCGAATGCGAAAACCCTCAAGGTTGGTGGTTGGATCTGAGCCGTTGGCACGGACACTACGGTAGTATCAATTCCCATGCTTGGGAACACGAGTCCGAAGGGGGAAGAGAAGATGGAGCGGAGGAGACCAAGCGAGGAGGGAATGGGAATAGGCCCGTCGAGGTTGGGGGAATTATGATCATGGGGAGCAAAACCCGTCCTAGCATCAGATGATTTGCAGCTGTCCCCGATCATCCGTGCTGAAATGCCAGTGACCAACCTCGTCGCCCAGTCAAGTTGCGTGCAGACTGCAGGCATGGCACACGCAGGGATGAGAGATACCGCCAAAAAGAAAAGAGCAAGCGCTGTTATTATGTCATAGCCGATGTCGCGGTTGGAGATAGCCTCACCCATGATGGTGGAGGGCAAACTTTGTTGCCAACGACCCCCATTGCGCTCCATGCTCCTCTCTCTGTCTTCTGCCCTACAAGGTGTTAGCTGGACCCTCACAGCATACACCTCGGCCGCCAAAGGCCCGGGGACCCGGTCGGTCGTGGCACCGCACCAGGACCAGGAAGGTTGGGTGTGTCGAAGACATTCAGAAGCCCTCACAGAATTGACAAGGGCAAGGACCGGCTGGAGCGGGCGAACGATCTACTGTGCTGCTTAGCGCACCCGAGGTTGTCCCGTTCAGGCACGTCGAGGCCAACGTCACAAACAGCCCAGCCGTCTTGGTAGGTAGGGTTGGACAGAGAAGTGCTGATGGGAGAGTGGAGAGGGGGTGACAAAGGGTGCTGAGAGTGATGAGGAATGATGACGCTCCCAGAAGGATGGGATGAGACAGATAGACAGGCCCGAGAAGGAAAAGGGAACGAGCATAGCCCTCTTTGATGCTGCTGTACAGCTACTGCTACTGCTACTGCTACCTTGGGGCCAGGATGCAGAAGTCGAGTACCGTCGAGTCGAGTACGGCCGTGTCAGCGAAGGATGGAATGGACGGATGTCATGATGCTGCTAATAATGATCAATGCGCTGGGCTGCGCTGGGCCTGCACGGCACCGCGGGTGCAAACTTGAGGCCATTTACCCTCTAGGCCGTCTGAGTGGCCATTTGTTCCATGTCTCAGCTGCGAGGCAAGGCAAGGCGACGCAAAGCAACGCAGACCAAAGCGCTGGGAAAGCGAACCAAAGTAGAGAAGGGCCCTGAACTAGAAGCATTTGGGCGGCCATGACGGTGGGCCGTAGGTAACGTTCCAGTGTCTCTCGTCCACGACTTTAACCAGCTGCAGTTAGGGCAGTGCCTTTTTTAGATGCGCTTCTCCATATCTCCATCTCAAATCAAGCCTCACATCTCTCTTCTGCGCCGCTTTTGGAGCGATCCCGCCACTGTGAGATGGCGCTTGGAGGGATTGGACGCTATGCGATGCGATGCAGTTGAACCCCAACCTTAGCCTTAGGACCACCTGAGGCATTGGATGATTGCTGAGGCTGGCCTGGGAGCGAGCTGGAGAGACGGGACCTCAAGGATCAGGGCCTGGCCTCAAGCTCAACTACCGGCCCCGGTTTGTCCGTCCGTGATGCATCCCCACCGCCCACCGTCCCTCCACCGCCGCCGTCAGAGCCCGCCAATAGCGCCCTCTTGGCCATTCGGCGAACCATGGTCCAATCATCTTGCAGAAACGGCCGGCCCCAGCGGCCGACGGACGAATAAAAGTGTCGGAATGCCACAGCGAGTCGTGAACCCGACCAGCCCAGCCTGCCTTACTAAGGGCCCTGACGGACAACGTTGGAGCAAAAGGAGCGGGCGGGTTTTGACGACCACAACCTGACGACCCTTGGATGGAAGAGCGAGCGAGCACGGACTCGAAAAGTTATTTTTACTCAGTTACGTAGGGTTTTTGTCACCCACCCGCTCGCAGCAGCAGCAGCTCTGCTTTGCTTTACTTTGCTTTGCTTTACTGGGGGGAGGAGTCTCCGACCGATAACACGCACCTACCAACTGAACCTGTTTGCTGACTGACTGCCTGCCTGCCCGTCTTGTCGTGGGCTTGGCTTGGCTTCCATTCGCTTGCTTCACTCGCTCGCCAGTTTTTACCAATGCTTCCTCTTCAACTCTCAGCTTTTGCGACTGTGACTCTGGTCCCCCCCGGCGGTCGCAGAACAGAAACGGGCACTATCATTCATCCATGACATTTGGATCCATCCCCCTTGGCCCTAGCCATGTGCGTCATGCCCGCCGCCCTCCACCTAGAGGTTACCTCGGCCGCGCTTTTTTGCTTCTGCTCCCGCGTCTCATGGATGGCCCTCACTCGCCTGGGTCGCCTCTTGGTCAATCTGCTGTTTGCTGCAGATGCCGGCCTGTCCGCTGACCCTCCCGTCGCCCTAAGCCCACTGGAGATGCACTCTAAACAGGCTCTGGAGGGTGCCCAGGTGCTGCCGCCCGCCACTGTCTCCCACTGTAGTCCTCTGTATTTTTGCATTTGCCTTCTGAGCCAGGGCTGGGCTGGACTGGGCTGGGCTGGTTTTCCTTCCCGCCACCACCCACCGGCTGGAGCGGCGGTGGACAGAACAAGCGGAGGACAGCCCACATCCGGTCCTCATCATGCCGTCCGTCCACGTCCAGTCCAAGCATTACCGTCTCGGTGGTCCTGTAGAACCAGACAACGAGCCAGCAGAGCACAAGCCAGCCAGCAAGCCAGCCCGGCTGCCCAATAGCTCATCTCCAATCTTCTGGTCCCCAAAATAGCACACAGCAGAGGGCACCCGGTATGGATCGATGGATGCTATCCTCAGGTATGGATCCGTCCTACCTTGCCTTACCCTGCCTTGCCTTGCCTTGCGGGAGCCGTACAGTAACAAGCAGTAGTAAGTAGCAGTAGCATCCATCTCTAAACTGATCCGTTCCCCGACGACATAACATGCCCGCTTAGCTTAGCCAAGCTACTGCCAGTTTAGAATCCTCACGCACCCCCTCCCCCCATCCATCCTGTCTGGCCTGGCCTGGGCTGTTACTAAGGTTATGGTCTGTGATGAACCGACACACCCATACCGTCCGTCCCCATTCCCAGCAAACCCGCACGCATGGGTGGAGGATGGATGGGGACGGGGATGGTCGACGACGATGACAGATGCCCAGCCCAAGGGACCTTTTGGAGACAACGGCCCTTTCTGATGAGGCTACAGAGCGCCCCCCCTGTTGCACCTGTGGCACCGGGCACGCCCCCCCATCCTAGCGTGCTTGTTCTCCTTCTGTGGCCCAACGCGGAACAATGATACAGGCAGACAGTGTGCTCGCTCGGGGTTCACGGCCATGGGCCATGGGTCAGCGTCCGATTCATGGGGGATCCATCCATTGCTGCCGCTGCCGTAGTCCCGGAGCCCGCACTCCACAATCCACAAGTGACCTTGGCCCGAGCTAAGGTAGCCCGAGCTCGCCTGCCATGCCAGCCTCTGGTCTTGACACTCCCTGGACTCATTCTCACGCTTTGCTTTGGAGTGATTGACGCTGCTCGAAGAGGAGGAGGTGGTGGTGCTTTGCTTGGTGGGTGTGCCGTCGGGTATCTCTTTTTGGGTCTTGACTGGCACCTGCTCACACACTTTGCTGGCCCCCCCAAGCACGCACATGGCACCCTCTTACTCTGGCACACAGAAAACGTACCTGCCTGACCTTACACAGCCTTCTTCCCAAGGTTCCTTCCCACTCCCCGGCACCACATCCACATCCACATCCGCATCCCATCCTCACACTCCCACTCTTACCCCCCCATTGCTCCTCCCCCGGCCGCTCCTCCCCGGTGCCTGCTTGTATTTAACAAAGCCGTCCTCCCCAGCTCCTTCCCGGATCCCCTCTTCGATTCCTTTTTGGTCAACTTCATCAACCATCATCAACGTCTCTCCAAACCAACAACACGTTCGCTTTCCTCCCTCCTCACCTCCCCCAACTCTCTTAGGAAGTCCTCGTCGACTCCTGTCACTCGCTTTTTTTTACTGGTGCTTTGGGTTTTCAACGAACCCCTTCTTCTTCTTTTCAACCAACGATACCTTTTCCCCAATATCTCGGGGTATTCAGTCGCTTCCCGCTGTGGATCGTTAACAAAGGAACAATCGCTCTGTGCAAAGACCAATCGACAGATAAGGACAAGCACGCTAAAACGCACACCCCGACCCCGATCTTGACCTGCCAAACGGATTGCCGTCCCGTCTCCAAGTAATACGAGCTCTCCAAAATCTGCAGCCCTCATCACCCCCGGCTCGCCCTCGCCCTCGGCCCCGCGTGTAGTTGATATCTTTGTCTCTGCATACCTACGCTCGCTTCCCTGAATCCGCATCAAGCTGTCTTGAAAAGGAAAGAAAATCAAACAAAGCCACCAACCATTCGATCGCTACCACCAATCACGGACAAGAAGGAAGACTTGGACACGGGCAACCTGACAGACTACGATACCGAGTTTTTTGAGATTCCCTATTCAGCTCATCTAGCCGAGATCGCCGCAGCTTCGTAGAGCTCCTCGAGCATTCCAGTCACGTTAGAAACCTGGAATTGCTTCCGTATCAGCTTGGTTCCTCGACTTGCACCTGAGCCCAGCTCATCAAGTCCACCAGCTCTCGAACTGCTGTCCATTCTTCTTTGAGTGTGTCAATCTTCGCAGATCTCTTCTCCGGAATATCCTTGACTTGATTGCCTCAAGTCGATTTCCAGAAGCAATTTGACTGGGTAGATCGCCAATTGCGCCCTTGTCTCTCCAACGCTCGCTACCAGTCCACAGGCTTGCCTTTGTGGACACCGCGTACGTCTCTTGATTCCCATCTTGAGTGACGGTGTTGTTTCTTACAACCTCGGCAGGTCTTTCGCTACACTTTCACCTTTTTATCACTTTCACAATGGCTGGTCCCGGTGGTGGTCCTCCTCGCCGCAGCCACACCAAGTCCCGCAAGGGCTGTGACACCTGGTAAGGTTCATCGATGTGGAAATATGGTTTTGCACAGTTTCACTCTAACGGCTTCTCTGCAGCAAACGCCGACACATCCGCTGTGACGAGAACTTCCCTCAATGGTGAGTTGGTACCAAAACGGCATCTCGATGCAGCCTCCCTTGCTGACCATACCGTAGTCGCAACTGCACCAAGCACAAGATCCGATGCCCGTACAACGATGTGCAGGTTCCCGATGCTGAGCGATCTACCACTCCCGACAAGCCCGACCTCATGTGGACGCCCCAGATCGAAGCCGCCATCGCCGAGTGGCAGAGGACGGGGATCTTCCCGCTCCCGAGCCTTGGTCTGTATCCGGCTCCCATGCCTCATCTCTATTCGCTCGAAGACCTCCGATTGATTTATCACGTCGCCACCCTGTACTACCAGCTGGCCACCATCGATGCGAATAACTTCACCCTCTGGACTCGCCACATCCCAACGTAGGTCGCACAGATCTGAATCATGCGTTGACGGATGCTAATATTGGTCTAGTCTCCTCCGAATCGGCGCCACAACCCCCTACGTGATGCATGCTCTGCTGGCCTTCTCCGCCATGCATATTGCTTTCCTGACCGACTGCCCCCTCGTCGGCAGCCTGGCATATGAGCATCGTGGCATTGCTCTCAAGGGTCTGCAGGAGGCCATTGGCTCCTTTTCTCGAGAGACGTCCGACGCCATCCTGGCTGCGTCTCTCGTGCTCTCCTGGCAAGCCACCGACTGGTAAGTATTGTAGATTCTGCAGTTTGTGACGGCGGCTCACACCATGATTAGGCGCAGCTGGACACAGCTGATGCAAGGCACCTCCTCGGTGAGTAACCAAACCTCAAAATAATCCGAGACAGCTCTGACTTGCTTGCAGGTGATCGACGCAATGGACGCCTGGAAACACGAATCCCAGTTTGGAGACTTCATCGCTGAGAGCAGCACCTTTCCCACGGCTCCGCCCTCCCCTGGACAGGACCACCGTCCCAGCCAGCCGCGACCCGAGGACCTTGAGGCTTTCCAGCGCACGCTCGAGCAGGTTCAGAAGGTGGAGGCTCATCTCAAGCACCACAAGGAGGATACCACTCAGATCCAGCATCTCATTGGCTTCCTCCGTGGTTCTCGCAAGATCAGCCCCACGCTCTCGATTGCCCAGCAGTTTGAGAGGCTTCGGCCCCTGCGGACCTGGCTCTTCTGGATGCCCGTGAACTACCTGCAGAACTACCATGGCTCTCCCAACTCTCTGGTCGTTATTGCTCATCTGTACACTGTGGCCCTCCTCATGGAGCGACTCTTCCCTGAGATCGGTGCTGCCTACTTTGGCAGTCTGTCCATCTCTCCCGTTGAGGAAATTGCTCGGCGACTCATGTCCATCAATGTCTCGGGTGCCAGGGGCGAGCTCCAGACGCCTCTCACGCTCATGGAGTTCCCCATTGACACTATCAGTGAGTTCCGATCACGAATGGGCTGGCTGCACCCGGAGAGGACTCCGTCCTTCCCGCAGTTCAACCCTCCCAACTTCACTGTTCACGAGGAGATGCCGAGCAACGAGTCGTACCTGTACGGGAACCCTGCCTTCAGCTACAGCACTGAGGAGATGCCCATGCTCAATGCGTCTGGACCACCACCTTCATCGGTGAGCCCTCTGGTTCTCTCGTCGCCGTACCCGGCGCAGCAGTATCTCAATGTTCCGTCTCCGGCGTACACGGGAGCCTACAGTCCAGCTTCGTCCACCTTTGAGGGTTCCGTCGCGTACAGCGATACCGAGGAATACAGCACCTGGGATATGAACGCCCTGCAAGGCGGGCCTCCCACGATGCACGATTCTCCTCACAACTATGGCGTCGGGTTCGTCACTCCTGTCCAGACCGTGTGGATTTAGGCTCCTCGAGGCGGCCACCGGGTCTTTTGCGCGAAATAAGAATAGGGGATTGACCGTTTCCACCCAGGATGAACACCACCACACCAACATACCCGCCTCCAGAGGACCCGTCTCCTTACATGGCCTCGCTGACGAGCGCTCCGTCTCCGTACCTCAGCTCGGAGCAGTTCGGCATGCTTCCACTTCCCGAGTCTCCTGTCACCTCGAGCACGCCGCTCCCACGACACCGCCACACCTCCTCGATGTCTTCGGCTCCGCACCCGCCATCGCCCCTTGTGCAGGCCCCCCTGATGCACACCTACGAAGACCACCATCGACGCCGAGCGACTTGATGTTTCTCGGCTCGCCCTCCGATTCGCTCTCCAATCGCTTGAACCAATTTGCCGTCGATTTTGTTTTGACTTTATGTTTGATCCCGCTCGCTGCTTTTTCGAAATCGACGCAGACGCCATGTATACCACGTTCCTTCGACGCTCGCTACCACAACCACAACCAACTGGATCTAGGCCGGGCCTCCTAGCCTTTAGATCCTTACGACACTCCTTGAGACCAAAGATTACGCTCCCTACTACGAAAGAAACTCGCACTATTATGTTCACGGTCCTTACGATACCCAACAAAGAAACGACACTCCTTCTTGAACACCACCACCAATGATACCCGATAGACACTCCTTCCTGACGACTTAATGACGACTTTCATCGGTTATAGAATTCACTCCTTACGGACTCCGCCAACGGTGACGGAAGCACCGTATCCAAAATGCATAGCGACTGTTGTTTGTGTTTTTAAACGCGCTCAAAAAGCTTGGTGTTGATGGGAGTTTGTTTTTTGTTTTTGTTTTTGCTTTGATTGATATGGGAAAGCATTTGTTCGGCGCACTTGATAATGTTTTTTTGTTTATTGATATTGTTTGATTTGATTTTTGGATCTTGTTTTGCCGCGCCGGATTCGACTCTTCGCAGAGTCGACGGCAGCGAAGGGATACTACGGGACAGAAGCATGTTTTTGATGTTTTATTGCAATGATTTTATCTGATTTCGGATGTTGGGAACCAACTGGCTCTATGAAAGATGCCATGGGAATATATGTACGCTTTGGAACGAGGAGGATGATTGATATACGCGAAGGGATATCGCGCAAGGATATGGATAGACTGTTGTTGCATTGCTTTTTTTTTTCTAGCGCCTGGAATTTTGAACTGCTGAGGAGGACTTGGGAAGTCTGATGGCGGTTCGAGCACGATCTGCCCGGAGATTAATTGACGATCGACTGATTGCGCGCAACGATATTGTTCCTAATGAAGTGCCTGTGATTGAATGTGCAAGATTCTTGGTGTTGAACAACTGTGATCTGTCCAACTCTCATCTCGCCATGGCGATGAATACATCCTTGCTCTACTTGAGAATGGGCTTCAAACAACTATCGCAATGTTGCATTTCCTTCTAACATGTCAAGGCTTGAAGGGAGACCTCACTGACACATGGTGACGCCCTCTTGACACTGCCTTGTGCCTGGGCTTGGGAGGGGGGCGGTTCTGTACCTCAAAGTTTAAAGTGAACACACTGGCCACGCCTCTATTAGACAGTTGTATCACAAGCTAACATCCATGTTTGCTCACCTCAAGCTCACTGTGGGCGCGACACGTCAAGGTACAGTGGCTCGGGGCTTGGATGACCCGGTTGGTTGTATGAGATGATTGAGAGGGCATGTTCTCTGACTTGGGATGAAAAGAGTTTCATCTCAAGTGGAATCATTTAATACCAAGGGTTCGATAAGGGGGGAAACTGCCGGTTTATTATTATGGCTTATTATTAAAGCTTCATGTGAAGACGTAGAGATTGACGGGATCCGTTCGCGAGTGAAGGGGCCTTGATAGTGGTAATGTTGCAGGTTCGGTGATGCCGGGGAGATGGTGAACCTTGGGCGGGACAAGCCTGTTCAATGGCTATTTACGAACTCCGTCACCATGTCTTTTACTAAAATAAAACAGGCAGAGAAAGTGCGGTAGGATAGGTGAGTTTGTATTCAAGCCGTGGCTAATTTGCAGACCCCATCAACCCCATCACCTTCTTTCTGTTGGTACACACAAACGCACAACATCCAAGGCGTCAGAAACCAACACCATCACCACCAAAAGCCAACAGCAGCGTTCAACAGCTCCTCACCCAGACACCTATACACCTCTTGAGCGGTTCGGAAAAAAAAATAGACAAGAGGGTGACGCAAAAAAAAAAAAAAAAAAAAGAGCAGAAAACCATGACAAGAAAAAAAAAGGAGCGCAATGTCCGTCAGGTTGTTGTTGTTGGTATCACTAATTCCCGTCCAGGCCCAAATAAGTTGTTTGTTCGTATCCAGCCGAGCTTCCCAAGACGGGACCAGTATTCCTCCGTCTAACAAATACACAAAAAAAAAAAAAAAAACAAAGGGGCGTTTGAACGACTATGGGAGAGTTAGTCCCACGCCGTGTGTTCACCGATGCTAAAAACTCCCAGGCGCCTCTGCAAAAAAACAAAAGGATTGAAATGGATCGTGTATGGTGATTTGTTCCTGTCAACTCCGGTGTCATGGTTCGTTGATGCCAATCTTCTTTCCCGGGCATCATCGTTTCGTCTTCAACGTCGCTACGGCTTTCGTCGTAGCTAGCGATATCCAGTCGCATCGGGATCACCAGCGTCATCCTGGCAGGTACTTAAGCAGACGTACTACTTCGAGGCCTGTTGGATGACGGTCGATCTCGCTGGGGTAACCGCGCACTATCGCTTCTGTCACGGCCAGCACCTTGTCGTACGGCATCGCTGTAGCTCGGAACCGGCGGATTTCGGTCGTTGGCATGTTGTCGTGGGGGAATTACAGTGGCAGCAGAATTGCCCCTGCTTCGGTTCATAACTCGGATCAATGGAGTGTTCTCCTCGCTGTCCGTGCTGTATCGGCGACCATCTTCACTGCCGGAGTGGTCGGGGCTTTGGTATTCGGGTGGGGGATTCGTTGCGTCTTCAAGATGTAGGTGTAGGGGGTTATGGTCGTGAGTCTCGTGCTGAGGTCCGTTGTTGCTGCCTTCGCCGTTCTCTTCGTTGGGTACAAAGTGCGCCAGTGAGATATCAGTCGAACTCCTGCCTGGTCCGGGACTCGTCGGGGGAAGAATGCGGAAGTTGCCACTTCGTGTTCTTCCGTGCTGGGGGTTCAGGTTGCTGGTAGGAGGGCGTGTGTTATAGGAGCATGCTGTGACCGAGTGGCTATGTTGTCGACCTTGAGGATATGTGGCGCCGCTGTCGGTGCCCGTTTCCAACAGAATACTACCCTGCTCAGATCCGTACGGCGGCGGCGGCGCGAGGCTTCCGGTTGCGGGAGCCAGACCCCATTTCTTGACATTAGCCTCGATAAAGACGAAACCGGCTTGACCAAAGTTGACGTGGATCATAGCAGGACCGTTGGCGCCAATAGCGGGGAAGAAGTTCTGCGACTTGAGACCATGAACCACCTCTTCAAGCTTCTTGCCGTTGCGAGTAAAGAAGATAGCACCGGTTCGAGGGCGGTAGCCAACACCGACGACGTCGCCCTGCACTAGTTGGGGGCCGTAGGGAGTCGCGCCGAAGGGCTGATTGTAGCGACGGGTTCCGGTAGACTGGTACCCAACCGAGTACTTGTGGTATCCTGGGAAACGAGAGTAAGCAGGTGACGGCGGCAAGAGGAGGACAAAAGGTATGACAGAGCACTCACCAGGTAACCGGAAGAGAGGATAAGGCTTGGTGGCCATGCCGATGCTGAGGAGGGTGGTCTCTGGCTTCTCGTATATCTTTGCCTCCCAGTAGTAGACGTCGTTTTGCTTGGGGACGGGAAGATTGCTCATGACGGTGCATTCCGAATCAAAAAACTCAATCTCAGTGCGGGCCTCGACAAAGCAGTTGGCGATCTCGAGCTCCGGTTCAAACTCCCAAGCGGAGACGCCCTTTTCTTGGATGGCGAGATATTGCGATAACGAAATGTCAGTCTGCGCAGACTCTGGAGTGTTGGCAGTAACCCAGGCTGTTGCGGCGGACACGCGTCAGTAAGAAATAGTGTTTGAAGGGGTATATGCAAGGCCTCGAAGAGGGCAGAGAACCCAACAACCTACCCTTTGCTCGTAGATATTCCTGGCGGGCCATGTCATCCATGACCTCGAGGGCCTCAGCCTCGTCACGCGCGAATGCTTGCTCATCATCATACTCGCCGGGTCGACCGAGGCGATCGAGTATGATACGACCAGTACTTGCGCAGCCCGAAACCCAGAATATGAAGATGACGAGGGCGATAAGGACGATGGAGCCAAATGATGACACGAGGCCGATGACGACGCCTGTAAAGGCTGACGAGGGGGAGGAAGATAACCCCATGATGGGCTTTCCTTTCGAGGTTTGTCTCTCTCTTTCTTCTTTGTAAGTCTTAAAAAAAGACGAGGAATTGCGCTTGCGTTGCGTTTGCTTCGAGTCGTATCGTATTCGTCGGGACAATCGGGTTCGTTTCGGTCGGTCGGGATACGGGGGGGAGGAGAACAATCAAGTCACGACTCTTGGCGGACGGCGTCACCGCCGCGAATGGTGCATCCAAAGAAATCCAATCGCGCGGCGAGAGGGAGGATGAGACGCTAAGTCGCAACGAGAAAGGGAAAAAACGCAGAGGGGGGAAAAAGGAGCGCCGAAAGGAGAGAGAGATAAAATGATGGTCGATGCGGAAAAAACAAAAGTACGAGAAGAAGGGAAGAAGGGAGGAGGAGGAGAAATGACGAGAGGCGATGGGAAGAGGGTGGTTGGTTGGTTGGTGGGAATCTGAATGTGGAGGAGAAGCAGAAGAGAGTCCCCGAGCAAGAGGAGGAGGAGGAGGAGGAGGCTCGGGCCTTGGCCCACGCGATGTCGCCACACCTCACAGATAGGAAAGTCCTTGGAACAGGCAGGGGGGAGCCTAGGTAAGCACACGATAGTTGATGGTTTAGGGAATAGAAAGAAGTAGGGCTTGATTTGATAAAGAACAAGTAGATCAAGTTGCTAGGGAGAAAAAAAAAATAAGAATAAACCTTTGTTGTGCATGTTTATTGTCCCTGTCAGCAAAAAGACTCGTCCATTCGTCCCGGCCTCTGAACCGGGCCCTTGCTGATGCTGACGCCGATGGTGACGATTCCAGTGGGTGGACTGGGTGGACGGGGTTCCTGTCAGTGGAACCCGACAGTGGATGCTGCGTCCAGTGGCTGTTCCCTGGGTCGAGGTGGGCTTCCGGCGACGACGGAGGGGTTTCCAGGTTTCTGACGGAACCGGCGGGAGTACTTGCATCATGTTAGCGTCAGGCCGCATCTGAATGCATAAAATCTTAACTCTTCTTGTGGGGTTTTAGGTAGATTCTATCTGTCCCCCGAAATGTCCGGATCGACCGCCCCCCTCCCCAAGGCTGAGCAGGATGATGGCTGGGTCCTGGGACGTCGGTCAAGGATTGGCCAAGCGACCTTCGATGGGGATCCTGGAAGGGGAAGGGCATTCTGAAGCCTGGGTGAGGCAGAGCGTGACTTGGAGAATACAAAAAACCCGTGACGTCGGTCATTCACAGCATTAAACCACCGACATCAAACACCGACAAAAGCTTCAACACTGTCTACCCCTTTACAATATCCCCCCTTTTTAAAATCTTACATACAGTATCATCCCTTTCCCTATGCATCCTGCAACATATTACATCCGCAAACAAAAACAAACAACTGGCCGTCGTTCCTCTCGGCCCGGCGGCTACACGCTCCAGCTGAGGCGCCCCAGGTTTCATCCTTTCCCCCAACTAGCGCCGCATAACTATTTTCAGCTTTCTCATACGCGCTTCGCTCTGCATGATGATGGGGAGGAAGTCTCTGCTGGCTCTAATTAAGATGTGCAACAAAAAGAGACACACGCCCGTAATCTTCAATGTAAACAGGTGAGACAGTGGTCTTTGTCAGAGCAACAAGGGACCGGTCGTGTCAGGGATGGTGATGCGTCCTGCATGTTGGCCGCAGGGAGGAAAACCCGTAACACAATGAGTTGATTGGAGCTAGACATGATATTGAAGGGGTTTGTTGGGCCTGAGTCTTGCTAAAATAAGTCATTGACGGGCAACTGCATGCGGCTGAGGGTCCGGGTGAGTTGTCAACATCACAGCCCCTCGACAAGACATCAACACTATGCTATACTCCATATATATCACTGCACCAAGATCACTAACAAACATAGCTAATCCTTAACGCCTTTATTCATTTACTGCATTGCCTATCTCATATGCTAACAATCTCAAGACATGAATGATGCGATGACCTCTGTATCCGTAAAGCAAAGCCGTCCGTGACCCATTTCTTACAATCATACACAACATGATAATTCCTCGTCGTGCGCAATAGAAAACAGAAAACCCCGAATTAAACCCTCTTTAATCTCCCTTCACTTAGTCGACCTCCTCCTGTCGGCTGCGTCGGTATCCACGCTCCGCCCTTCTGGCACGACGCTCCTCCCTGGCCCTCTCCCTCTCAAGCTCCCGGAGCTCAGGCATGGGGTGGTGATAGCTCTTGGTTCCGAGGTCGCTACCCGAGTCACCAGTCGTTCGGGTCACCTGTGATCCATCCAAAAGACTCTCGCTAGCCTGGCTCTCAGCGCGAGAGTAGCTCTCGGCTCGCTGGTAGTTGTAGTCTCGGCGAGCAGCTCGGCCAGCCTCACGAAGACGTCGGGCCTCAGCTCGCATACGTTCCTGCTCACGGTCGGCACGGCGGTCGGCGACAGAGTAGACCTTGCGGATACCACCGCTGGGCTTGGTAGGTGTAGTTGTAGGTGTCGTCTGGCGGTCAGAGAGAAGAGTTGTAGAGACGTTTGACTCGGTGGGGTTCGTAGATCCATCCCACTGCGAGCCTTCGCTCTCCTTGTTGATGCCGCCCACGCGAGCAGCCTTCTCATGTCTGTAGTTTCGGAGTTCCTTCTTGGCCGAGCGCTCAGCATCCTCATCCTCGACACCGTCCTCGCCAACAAAGCGGTGCTTGGGCTTCTTGCCCTTCTTGACACGTTCGCGGTCTCGCTTCTCCTGCTTGCGACGTCGCTTCTCACGCGCGAAAATATCACTCGCTCCAGCCGTGATGCCGCTCAGTCCCGTAGCTTCGGTAATGACAGTCTGACCATCATCATGGGCATCATAATGAGTCTCATCATCTGCCACGTCCTTGTACACACTGCCGCCGCCCAGGTTTGTCGGTCGTGTTGCGTTGGAGAGGATTGTACCGTTGGGGCCGGTTCGGCGAAGAACAGTGGACTTGTAATCATCCCAGTCTGTTTCCTTGAACTGGAAGCCGCCATTCTTGGCCCAGAAGAAGAACCAGATACCACCGGCTACGAAGGCTACACCGATGAGTGCAAAGAGAAAAAAGAAACCAGCGTTGCTGATGTCGTGAGGGTCGAAAGAGCCCGACTCGGGGTCGACGGTGGGCTTGTGTCTATCGTTCTTGTCGTCGTCATCGCGGGCGAGAAGGACCTTGGTAGCCTCAAATAGGTGACCCGAGACAGTGGATATGGCCTCTGCGGCGCGAATGCGGATAGGAGCAGGCGCCATGATGATTATTGTTGATGGAATGCAAAGGTCTCACTCGATCGGAGACAAATCTGTGTGTTCGGGCTGGGCTTAAGGTCGCTGGAGCCCCAGCCGAGCTCAAAAGTGATGTGTGAAATGCCCAGGTGCAGCTGTTCGTTAATGCTTGACCCGAACGGAATTGTTGAGTCGATAGCGGGCTTTCGTTGTTGTGTCGTGGTGTGGTGTGATGTGGTTTTGGTTTGGATGAGAGTGTGGTTCTGGAAAAGAAACGGAGTGAAAAGAAAGAGTGACGCGCAAGTCAAGGTGCGAGAGCTTGTGCTTGGTTAACCCAGAAACGAGGCCCGAAAAGCCCGTGGCTGGGGTGTGCGGAAAGAGGTGGCTGGCGAGTCAACGTTTTACTCACCTCAACAGTCTGAAGGAAAAACCTTGAAAATGCACAAGTCAAGGTTTTCAATCAACATAAAAGAATTGGCAGACGAAAAGAAAGGTTTGAATATTGGTTTCTTCGCTTGCATCCGCTATTTGGTCGTAGAAATGTCTCTAGATCAGCCACCTCGAGCTCTAGAAAATGACGTCGAAGTAAATAATCCGCTCACTGACCCGGCAACCACGAACTGCGCTCCTCCCCGAGCAATCCAGTCCAATCAATGTGGTCCACGACTTCTACGCCCCACTTCAGCCCGGAATGGGCCCACACCATCTACCAAAGATAGGTTTTACTGAAGCTACCCCCATATCTGTGTCTACACTCCCTCCGAAGCTCCCATCCCCGGAGACCCGAGACGAGACCCCGGCGCCAACCCACGGATCAAAGATGCTGAATCGGCATCGAAACATGTGTCACTCACGAGACAAGTTTCTTGTTGTCCGGCGGTATACTCATCAATACGCTCAATCTTACCCCATTATTTAGTGTTGGCCCTGTTCATGCTTCAGAAACATGAGACTTCCCCTGTCCGGCCCAGCCCCTGATGCAATGCCCCAAGCCCCAAGAGACCTGTCAATATCGCGATCATGGCGGCATGGAGCCTGAACCATGGAGCTGGGATCGATAAATCGGTAACCTTCTTACAGACCTGTAGATTAAAGGTGATCCAGCAGATTAATGCTATAACATAATCACTCTCATGCATTGTAAGAAGAGTGCATGAATTCAACAATTATCAGATCGCTAGTGTGTCAAGTGCGTAAGACTTGTGTATCTGAGACAAGGAGTAACGAAACATATAACTTTCATGCTAACATCAAACATTCCTAACCCCGGAAATCCATGACGGCCACCCACGCTTGAGAAAATCACATTCCTTTCCAGTCGCCTCCATCCTGTCCATGCAAACTAATGTCCTTTACCCAGCCCAATGCTTCCTTTTAGTCCCATATCCGTAATCCGTAATCCGTAACCTTTGTACCCCAAACCGAGAACCAGACCTGACAGGGGAAACTGAGCTGAGCGGGTGCTCAATCGTTCACCTCTTCAAGTCAGAGTCCCATGTGATTCGAACAACAGAATAGAGAAGCGAAACGTAGGTCATGCCAGTCGTAACAAATGATTATTCTCTGCAGGGCAGCAGATGAAGG
Source organism: Fusarium sp. AF-6 (assembly GCA_003947015.1). Taxonomy (NCBI): domain Eukaryota; kingdom Fungi; phylum Ascomycota; class Sordariomycetes; order Hypocreales; family Nectriaceae; genus Fusarium; species Fusarium sp. AF-6. The sequence continues at coordinate 44,712 of NKCJ01000312.1, forward strand.
CGCGAACCCTCTTTGCCCGTACAATCTATCGTTCTGGTGACGCGGATGGAATAAGCGGTCCAGCCAAGTCAACTTCCTCCTCTTGCGCCATGCTCAACAATGCGATACACTAGCCGCACCCGATACCATGGCTCACATAGCTTCCCCCAGGGATGCATGCAAGTCCGATTGCAATAAACCAAAGAAATAACCCGGCGAGCCTGCAAACTTCCAAACTCACCCCAGCCCAATCCAGGGGACAGGGGATCATCATCATGAACTAGGTAGCCCCAAACCTGCCGTCAAATAAACGTGTCGGTAAAGCCCCATCCAATTGACAATCTTCCGTCCCCACAGATAGGACATCCTTGTATCCTTCAATACACGAACCAAACTTGGACACCCCTTTGAGTGTACGTGATTTCCAAGACAGGACGGCCTTCAATAAGCGCTGTTGGTATATGCGAACTGAGGCGGAGGAGGACAAGGCCGAGAAAATGCCATCGTTCCATGTCCTTCCACCATCATCGCTTTTGGGTATCAACTTTTCCTGCCATGAGGCCAATGAGTGGGCTTCAACCCACAAACAAAACCATAGGGATACAGGCTCAATAAAGAATTCCATGCTCAAATGAGAAACCGAGGAGCTGCACAGCACACCATGTCCGTCAGAGGCCCATCACTGAGATGGCCGAGATTAAAGGCAGACACTGCCGATTGCTGTGACAGTCCAGGCACAAGGAAAAATAGAAATGAGAAAAATAGAAAAGATCAAAAATAAAATCCAAAACATTGCACGCTGATATCATCAACCATATCGTCTCTCATAAGCACAAATCATCATCAGTAAATGTAGTCGTCGTTGGCAAATGTCGGGTCATAGGGAGCATGGCTTGGGGCGTAGTGGCGGTGCGAGTCTGACTGACTGGGAGCGCGGGCCCTGTAAGGCAGAGCCTTCTGTTCCGGCCTGCTCCTGACGTCCTCGATCTGGTAGATGGTGCTAGCCCGGTCACTACCGACACGAGAACCGCCAGTTCGACTGGTAAAGGTAATCTCGCCTCCGTCGGCACACTGGATCTCAGCACCTGGCACTCGTACGACGGCTGAGCCTGAGACTTTGATGGTGAGGTTGTCCGTGTCGCTGGATGAAGATCGAGTGAGACCAGTCGTGTTGCTTCGCTTGTACTCGCTCTCATCACGGCTATCACTGCTCCTGCTCCGCGTCGAACGGCTGCTGCCACCGGTAAGACGGGGGTTGCTGGCCTTGCGAAGGGTCTCGGCAGTCAGGGGCATAGCTGGACCGCCATTGATGTCATCCTGGTATCGCAAGGCGTCCATGTACTTGTCCTCCTCAAGGCTCACGCCTCCACCGCCCAAGGCACGGTCAGGGCCAGGCCCGTAGAACGACTCTCTGCGACGTCGAGCAGGCATGATGTCGACACCAGGCTGCTCGTAAGCGACAGAAGGACGTCGAGTGCGGGTCAAGGCTTGACTGCGAGGGTTGTAGTTGGGCTCAGGAGACATGTCTTGGAACAGATCGGCGTTGCTTGCAAGGTCCTCGTCATCAAAACCTCGCGGATCAGCAAACCCAACACGGGCATTTCGTGTAGGCGGAGGCCGCGAGGGAGTTCGCGGCTTCGGCCGAGACAACACTTGCTGAGGAGGTGGTCGGAAAGGAGTGGTTGGCGGCAATGCGGACTTGGGCCGTGGGATAGCGGCCGGAGGTGGCATAGCCCTGCGGTCATCCTCATGTTGCTGTTGCTGGTGCTTCTTGGATCGAGAGGCACGTCTGGCGAGGAGGCGAGGGTCGGGCTCCTCCTCGGGCTCATCCTGCGGGTATCCAAAGGCAGACGGTGGCGGTGGCTGCCGGAAACCAATGGATGAAGCAGGTCGCTCAAAGCGACCCCTGAGGTGTGCACTTGCAGCCCCCGAAGGCATGTCAAAGAACCCAGGGCCGCCATGCTGAGAACCAGGCGAGGGTGGCACGCCAATTACAGAAGGAGATGGTGCTCCAGGATAGACAGGCGGTGGTGGGAAAGAGCCTGTAGGGAATGACGGCTGAGAGTGCTGAGCATGGTGCCAGCCGGCGTGGGCAATCGGAGGAGTGCCAGACTGGCCAGGATAGTAGCTGTTGGGACGAGTCTGAGCGCGGGGTCGGCCTGTGACGGCAGGCTGTTGGATGCCGTAACATGAAGGATCTTCGACATGACCTCTGCGGTATTGCTGAACGACAGGCTCAGTCCGGGACTGGCTAAGAGATGTGGGACGTTTCCTGGCAGGCTTGGGCTCGCGTTCCTTGGCTGCTTTGGCATCGGTGCGGACCTTTCGTTGCTGTTGGACGGCTGCTTCCTTCTGCTTCCGCTCCTTGCGACGTTGTTCCTTGTTGCGATCCTCACGGTCAGGGTTTCGGCGTTGGCGTTCCTCTCGGCGAGGGTAATCATCCGAGTCAGTTAAACCATCGCTGGGTGACGAGTCGGATCTCCGGTTGGAGGAGTATCGCTTGTCACCGCGGGATTTGCCAGTGTTGGGACGCTCCTTGTAGGAGGAGCTGACAGGAGCCTCCGAGACGGCATAGCGGCGGGTTGACTCAATACCCTCAACGTGAGAGCTGCCAGAATCCTCCTCGGCGTCCTCAACATAACATACGTGATGCTTCGACGACATTGTGGAGTTGGAACACGGGGTGGCGCGATCAGAGTTTGGTCGACCTGTGGAAGCGTTTGATCAAAGAGGGGGGTCGTCAGTCTCCAGGAATGGCCGCACTAGGGCGGGACGGGACGGCGAGTCTATGCAATCGCAATCGCAGATGCGGGTGGTGAGAGTGTCGACAGCGGCGACGATATATGCAATCGCGTACGCGGTGCTTTAACGTCCCCTTCTGTTGAGTCGAGCGGCAGACATAGGAGAGTTGCCGGGTTCGCAGTAGATGAGAGCAGCGCAGGCTGGACGAGTTGCGGGTAAAATATTGCTGCAGCTGAGAGGGTTGAATAAGGCGGTGACGATTGTGGCATAGACTAGGGCGTAATAATGCAGACACTAGTGACGATGCCGATGAATGAAGCTGAAGATGGTCAAGATAATAAGCGATGCTCGACTTGAAGCGAGAGCAAGACGATTGAGATGAGGAATAAGAAGTATGTTTAAAAGACAAGGTATCGAATTGTCATGGGGAAAAGGAAGAAGAAGGAGGGGAGGAGGGGGAAGAATCGATGGGCATGGGATGGATGGATGGTCTGTTTTTAATAAAAGTGGTGGTAATTTCAGGGC